>JAQZBX010013797.1:21529-39475 GCA_029593785.1 Cabassous unicinctus
TCCCTCTCCCTCTCCCTCTCTCTCTCTCTCTCTCTCAATCTGCAAGGAGTAAGCTGTGGGCACATATGTTCTTTGCAACATAATCTTGCCCTTGACCCTTTTTCTTTGAGAAAACTCTTATTTCCAAACCTAACTCATGTCAGTTTCTCCACCCTTTAATTCCCACAGCAGTGTGCATGTCTGAGCACCCAGCCAATCAGACTGTACTACAATTGCTTTCTTGTTGTAGCTCTTCCTCTTCTGATGGCTTCAACACGTCTGTGTGACCTCAGGCTAATCACTTAACTTCTCACGCCTCAGTGTTCATGTAGGTATGTAAAATGGAGATGGAGCCATACCTCCCAGTCCTGCCACCAGATAAATGTGATCTCCCAGGTAAAGACCACAGCCTGATACATGGTAAATGCTCAGTAAGTGTTAACTCCCGTTTCTCACCTTATTCACTACCCTAGTAGCGTGTAACCTTCCCCAGGGTAGGAGCTGTTTCTTAGACCTATAAGCCACGTAATAGGCTCTTGGTAGGTTTTTGTCAAGTGTGAGCGAATGAATGAATGGTAAGTGAATAAATGAAGCTTATTGCCTATAATAGCCCTGCTGCCTGTGCTGATTGCCCCAAGGACCCTGCCCAAATCCATGTTGAGTTCACTGTGGAGACCTTGCAAAGCCCACCACTCCAGCAGATGTGTCTGTCTCCACATGGCTTCTTACCCCACGCGAGAGAGCAACAGGAGTCTTCGTCCACCCTGGTGGTGGGGCCTGCTCCTTCTGTTTCCTCACTGGGTTATCCAGTATCTTTCCTCTGTTTCCTCCTTTTGCTTAACCTGTGAACTTGTCCATGAGACCCTCATTCTGAGAAAGAACACCTTGCTTTATTTGCATATGCAAGGATAATTGTGGCTATAGATAATGAGCTCTCACAATTTGCTAATCACTTTGTGTGCATTATCTCAGGGATTTCTTATCTTTATTGCTGATACTACAATCCCACTTGCAAGTTGAAGAAACAAGAGAGGAGAAATAACTTTCCCAAAGACCACAGCTGCAGAGCTAACACCTTGCTTTCCAGCCAAGCTTTTTGAGAGAACTGTCTAACTTTGGCCACACTTCTTTGCATCCCTTCTGGGTGGTACTACTATACGTGATGACTCTGAGTTTTCTTCTTATGTCTGCAGCTGAACCTTTTCTGTCCTGGTTAGGGGTTCCCCTCTCTGTGCCTTCCCCTAAAGTGTAGTGTCCCCCAGAGTTCTGCTCACATGTCCTTTCACATGTTCTCTCTGTGAGTGAGTCCATCCAGACTCATTATTTTAATTATGACCAGGGATGCTGATAACTCCTACACCCTTCCGTTTTGCTCAGACAATTTGGCTGAACTCCCGCTTAATTAGCTGCCAGAGACATTCCCGAGCCTTGCCACAGGCACCTCAAATTCAACATGTTCTTGAATTTTTGATCTCCTGTAATGGCCCCCCTTCATTTCATCACTGAAGCCAGGAAAGAAACTGAGCTTCATCTTAAATTCCTACCTCTCCCTCAATCCCCCCCACCTACTCCCCACATCTGCCACTTTATCTCCTGAATAATCCTTGACCATCTCTGTTGCCATTGCCCCTACTCGTGCACTCATCAGCTCTCAACAGGACTCTTGCAATGCCTTTTGGGGGAGCGAAATTTTTGTTTTGAAGCATAACAAACATAGAAAAGAACACAAATCATAACGGAATACACTAATATGAACAATACCCAGCTCAAGATATAGACTATCACCAGCACCTCAGAAGCCTCTTTTTACCCTCGCTGCAAGTCACTAATTCCTCACCCCAGAAATATTCTGACTACTAGAGAAGTTTTGCCTGTTTGTGCACTTTAAATAACTAGAATCATAATATATATATAGTCTTTTTTCTACCATTAAAAATCATATTTTTGAGTCTCATTCATGTTATATAGCAATAGTTCTTTTTTTTTTTCATTTTTGAATAGCATTCCATTGTATGAATATACCACAATTTATCCATTCTATTGCTGAAAGACAGCTGGGTTGTTTCCTGTTTTGCACCATAATGAATTGTGCTACTGTGAACATATTGTGTGTCTTTAAGAAGTTACGTGCACTCCATTTCTCTTGGGCAAATAACTAGGAGTGGAATTGTTGCTTGAGTTAGATACTGAAAAGCAGTTTTCTAATGTGACATCTTGTCAATATTTTAAACATTCTGGTAGGTATGTTGTATCTCACTGTGCTATTAACTTGCCTTTTTCTCACTAAGAATGTTGAGAACTGTTACATGTATTTATTGGCAATTTAGAATATCCTCTTTTGTGAAGTTCCTGTTCAAGTCTTTTGCCATTTTAAAAAAAAAATGGGTTGTGTCTTCTTAATTTGTAGGAGTTCAGTATATTTACTGGATTTGAGTGCTTATTAAGTATATGTATCATAAATGTCCTTTCTCACCCTGTGGCTTGCCTTCCCATTTAATTAATGGTATTTGAATAAAATGTATTGATTTTACTGAAATCCATTTAGCAATATTTTCATTTTTTTAGGGTTTTTTTTTTTGTTGCCATATTTAAGAAATACTTGACTTCCCCAAATTAAAAAAAAATTCTCCTATATTATCTTCTATAAGCTAATTATTCCACATTTCACATGTATGTCTATTCCACATGTAGGTCCATCTAAAATTGATTTTTGTATAAGGTATAAAATAGAGAATGTATTAGTTTGACAAGGGGGTGCTGATGCAAAGTACCAGAAATCTGTTGGCTTTTAAAAGGGTGTCTATTTGGGGTAAAAACTTACAATTACAAGACCCTAAAGAGTCTAATTCAAGGTTGCTTTCTCATCAAAGTCAGTTGCCACGTGTTGAAGCTAGATAGTCACTGATCTCTGAGAGGCTTCAGTCTTCCCCTCTGGGCTTCCTCTCTCTCAGCTACAGGCTGGCATAGGACTTGTCTCTCAGGGCTTCCTTTCTCTCCTGGCATAGCCTCATTTCTTTCCGGGTTTTCTAAGCTGTCCTGGTCTCTTCTCAAGGTCAGCTGCAAACTATCAGGTGAATGGCTCATCTCTCCCTGGGGCTCCAAGATAAAAAATGACAGCTTTCTCGGTGTCTTCTTGAGTGATTGTGCATTTATATTGGCCCACCAAGGGTGCAGGGACTTAACCTGAGTCATGCCTTACTGACATGGTCAAATTAAAGCCCTAATCTTAACAAGTAATTTAATCAAGGGCCCCTCAACTGAATCTAATATAATCAAAGCTATCACACCCAGAATAATAGTTTAGTTTACAAACATAATCTTTTTCTTTTTGAGATTCACAAAAATAATCTCAAACTTTCACAGAGAGCAAAGTTCATTTTATCAATATAAATGTCAGTTGGCCCAGTACCATTTATTAAAGATGCAATTTTCCCCCAGTTCATTGAAGTTGAATCTCTGTAATAAATCAGGTATCCACAAACGTGTGGGTCCATTCTAAACTACACTGTTCTCTTCTGTTGATCCATTTGTCTATCATTATTCCGATACCTCACTGTCTTGAGTACCTGTAGCTTTATAGTAAGTCTTGAAATCATTGAGTCCTACAACTTTGCTCTTCAAGATTGTTTTGGTTATCCTAGGTCTTTTTCCTTTATGTATAAATTATGGCATCAATGTGTCACCTTCTCCAAAAAGAAAAAAAGGTGATTGAGATTTTGAGTGAAATTTGCTTGGATTCTATAGAGCAATTTTGGAAGAACTTAGCACATAACAAAATTGAATCTTCCAATCGATGAACATGGTGTATCTCTTGATACATTGATTTTTTTTTTAATTCTCAGCAATGTTTTGAAGATGTTTAGTTTTGGTTTTCATTATTGTGACATATGTCTTCAAATACTTTTTCTGTCCATTTTCTCCACTCTCTCCCTGTAATACCAAATGCAGATTTGATATTTTCTCAAAGGTTACTGAATCTCTGTTCATTTATTTTTAAATTATTTTTTCTGTGTTCTTCAGATTGGATAATTTCTGTTGCTCTGTTTTCACATGCGATGACCCTTTCTTTTGCAGTGCCTGAGTTGCTTTTAAGCCCATAAAGTAAACTTTTCATTTTAAATATGGTACTTTTCAGTCATAGATTTTTTTTTAAGTTTCTATTCCTCTGCTGAGATTTCCTCTTACATCCACATTTCCTTTAAAACCTTCAGCGTATTTATAATACTTGTTAAAAGTCCTTTGTCTTTAGATTCTAACATCTGAATCATCTTTTGACTGTTTTTTCCCCTGTTTCTTCATGTGAGTGCTGTGGATAATATGCCATGGGTGCTCTGGATCATGTTGAGTCTTTAAAGAATATTGAATGTTATCCTGGCAGGCAGTTAAATAACTGGTATGTCCTTCTGAAACTGCTGGGATTCTTTTATCTTTTTGTTAATTAGGTCTATGTTGATTGTATTATCATCTTAGTATGTGGTCCTTATTTTAAGATGTGGTTCTCACTCCTGTGACTTTTTCTCTCTGGGGTCTCAATTGAATGCCCAGTGTGAAGTGAGGTCTCTTCACACCAGCTGGGCCAGGAGCACACATTTTCCAGCACTATACAACGTCTGGTACTTCTGTTCAGCTCTCAGCCCTGCATCAACTACTCTATTCTAGACATTAGAGTTTTTCCTTGCATACATTCAGCCCAGCCATCAGCCAAAGACTGGCAGTAAATCCCCCATATACCTCTAGAACAAGGGTTCTTGACCAGGGGTCCATGAGTGTGAATTGAAAGTCAAAAAAACATTATTCTTGTGGGGATGTGCTGGTGTGGGTGTGATATGTTTATTAAATAATACAAACAACAGTGTGGACTTAGTAAGGGGTCCCTGGTTTTCACCTGATTGGCAGAGGAGACCATGGAACAAAACAGGTTGAGAACCCCTGTTCTAGAACCCCTTTGCATAGCTCTCTCCTTTTTAATACCCTGCCATACCCATTCCAACCACTTCAACAGCCTAGAAATTCTAGTTTCTGCCTTCCCAGCTCACCAAGGTGCCATGCTCTGCTTGAGCTTTATTTCCCTGTGATGGGTTCTAGAAAGTGCCGCCAGGCAGAAATCCAGGGTAAATGTGAGGCCCACCTGTGTGTTTCCCTTCTCTCAAGCTGAAAAAAACAACTCATATTTTTTGCAGTGTTATAGTTGTTTTCTGGCAGGAGTTCAAACCTTGTCCTGGCCCAATATGAAAGTCCTTCTTATAAGATATAGGATATAGAAGATTGAAATCTCTTAGTCCTCATTTTCCATACTATACTGCTATCTCTGTCACGGCAGGAGTATGTCCTGTCTATAGTTGTATACCCAACCTTGAGTACAGCACCTGACACAGAATTGATGTGCAAATAAATGAGTGCTTGTTGACTTGACCCACAGCTCTGCCACTGTCTGGACACTGTTCCATCTGGGATGTTGCCCAATGACAGTTGATAGAGAAAATACATACCAGTCAGCTGGCCTATTTCTTCTTTGAGGGTATGGTCTTTCCTCTATTTCTCGTGTCTTTTAGAACCCTAGAAAAAGCTGTGAGGTTGGGGTCCCCAGGCTCTACCTATTCCATAGTGTTTGTTGAACCTGTAGGGAAACCGAGGCCCTGAGAGGACAAGGAGTTTATCCAACAGCCACACAAGGAATTGGAGCCCTTCTAGAACCTCATTCTGCTTACTCCTTTCTAGGGCTTTTTTATCTTATACCTCAATTCATTTCTTCAAAATTGTAAGGAAAACATTAAAAAAATCCAAGAGTTGCTTTTCAGATATCTGGTGAAAGTTCCAAAGAACAGAGGGTAACAGATGCAGAGGGAACAATGCACGTTGGGAAGAGAGAAGAGAGTTTTTGTCCATGAGAAGCCTTTGGATGTTGGGCTCCAGGGAGAGGATACTTGAGATTCTTCCATCTTCAGAATGTACTCTCAGGAATTTTCTTGATTCTTCTTTGACCCTAGGCTGGCAGCAATTAAAAAATTAATAATAGTTATTCACTTGTTTTTTGGAGGTAGTACATTCATGTGATTCAAAAATGAAAAGGCCTAAAAGAATATACACTGAAATTCCACTTTCCACTTATTCTAGTGACACATTTCTCTTCCCTGGAGATTATCTGTGTTACTGTTTTCTTGTGTATCTTTCTAGAAATATTTTGTGGGTAGATTAATCAAATTCCCATTCCATTTTCTCTTTCTTACAAAAATTGTAGCATTTCAAAGCTCTTCTGAGTCTTACTTTTCCCCCACTAAATGCAGCTTGAATAACTTCCTTTATTTGGACATAAAGAGCTGCCTTGTTTTTTCTAACAGCCCTATGAAGGCTATTCCATTGTATGGATGTAACATAATTTAACTCGTTCCTATGGATGGGCATTTGGATTGCTTCATCTTTTGCTATCGCAACAATACTGCAATGAATAACCTTGTGCAAACATCATTTCACTGTGCAAGCATATCTTTAGTGTGACTTCCTAGACCCGAGAGTGCTGAACATTTTTAGCTTTGTTAGATATTGCCAAATTCTTCTCCATTGGGGTTGTACCAATTTACATGCCTACCAGCAACGTGTGAGAGCTGGTGTCAGTTTCAATCATTGTATTTTTGAGCTGGAAATCGCCTTAGATGTCACCCTTTCCATTCCCTTCGTGCTACAGCTAGGGAATCTGAGGCTCCGAGAGACAACCAAGGTCACACTGATGGTGAGCTGTAGAGGTGTGTGCCTGCCTCCAGGTATCCTACCTGCTCAGCCAGATTGGTCTGCAGACCTCCAGGCTACCCAGAGGTGAACTGTCCCTGGCAAAGCATGTCTTCTCACTGTACCTCCTCTACTCATTACAGAAGTACACAGAACCTGACTCTGTGCCCAAAGCTCTCAGTGGGGGCCTCTTTTCTGGGCTGCCATATGATGTTTGTCTCTCTTAAAACAATGGTTAATCTGCTCACTGGCAAGCCAGCTGTGGTCTAAGAGAAACTAATCTGACATCCAAGTTGGGGAGAACTCACAATTAGATCCTGGGAGACTTGGTGAAAGGGGCCACCCTGGCACCTGGGCAAGAGGAGCCTCTTCAGGAGAGAAAGCAGATGTCATTCAGGATTCTTTTCCTAATGATGTACCCAGTCCTGTCAAAATGCCCTCAAACTTGCTGCCTGCCCATTGCCACTGACTCATTAGTCCAGTTAAAGAAAGGCACATTATGCTCCTAACTCTGAAGTGGGACTCTTGTCACATCCCCAATTCCACTTGAACACGGTTTCAGATTACCCAGGCGCCAAGAAGCAGAGGAGAGTTTGTGCGGTGGTTAAGAACTGAATGCCCACCACCCTAGCACATCATTTGCATGGATGTCTAGTCTCTGATTTTTAAAAAAATCTACCCGAATCTATATATTTGGCAGAGATGCCAGAGGAGGGTACCATTTATATTTCATATATTTTAAGTTAACATTATATTACACATTTTTTGTGAGTTCCTTAATGGTCTTTCACATATTTATATTTAAAAATTGCATAAAATTTTAGGCAATGTATTGATTTTTCTATTGCTGCATAACATATTACCACAAGTATAGCTGCTTAAGACAACATCTTATGTTCTGTAGATCGAAAGTCCGTGTACAGCATGATGGGTTCTCTGCTCAGGGTTATCACAAGGTTAAAATCAAGGTGTTAGCTGGGCTGAATTCTCATCTGGTGGTGCTAGAAGGATCTGCCTCTGAGCTCATTTTTTTTTAACATTAACTTTATCTTGGCATCCTGACATATTCTATTCTTCCACATTTGTAAAAGTAATTTTAATAGTTAATCATTTATGAAAATAACCTGTAACTTAACCAAAATTAGATATTTTCTCAGCTATGGCCGATCATTTGTATTACTTGGTAACAAGATAGGACTGTTAGTTTCTCATTTTTTTAAACTTTTTTGAAAACTGAAGTTTATCATCCATACATGAACATCCATAAACAATAAGTGTGTAGTATAAGTTGTGAACTTACAAAACAAAAATGCATATCATCATACAGGGCTCCCATACATTACCACCGACACCTTGCATTGTTGTGAAACAATTGTTACAAACCATGAAAAGCATCGTCAAAACATTACTACTAGCTACAGCCAATATCTTAGATTTAGTGTTCTTTCCCCCCAACCCACCCAGTTAATGACACCCTGTATCCGTATTATCTACTTGCTATAGTCCATGAGAGGGTTCTTATAGACTGTTAACCACAGAAGGAGCTGGTTACATTATAGTGAGTGTAACTAACAAGTTCATTCTTTTTGGTGGCTGAACTCTGCTCCTTCTGATTGTGGGACTGAGGTCCCCATCATCTTGATGGCTGTCAGCTAGGGGTCACTCAGTTCCTAGGGGCCACCCATGTTCTTTGTCACATGGCCCCTTCCGTTTTCAAGCCAGCAACAAGAATCTCCTTCACATTAAAACCCCTTCACATTTCAACACTCCTTCACCAAGGAAAGCCCCATCTCTCCTAAGGGCTCACGTGATTAGGTCAGGTCTGCTCTGGATAATCTCCCTTCTTAAAGTCAAGCTTGCCTTCTAACATACCCTAATCGTGGGTGTGATATCCCATAATAGTCACAGCCCCATGAATTATAGTGGGTTTTACACCAGGGATTGGAATTTTGGAAGAAATCTTAGAATTCTGCCTACAAAAACTATCCTTTATTACAATATTCCTTAGTTGTATATTTA
Organism: Cabassous unicinctus; assembly: GCA_029593785.1. NCBI lineage: Eukaryota > Metazoa > Chordata > Mammalia > Cingulata > Chlamyphoridae > Cabassous > Cabassous unicinctus. Next base: position 30,251 of record JAQZBX010013797.1, read on the forward strand.
GATTATTTTGACTCTTATTTGGAATATAATTTGAAATATGGCAGTAATCTAATAGGAAAGATATTTGGTTCACTACAGAAAAAAGTAAACAGCCAGTGTATTGAGCTTCTATTCTGTCAGCTCCTGCACTAGGCATTGTCTTCCTCTTTCCTTCAAAGATATTTGCAGTCTAATGGAAGGATACAAAGGGCCAAAAATAATTAGTTTGGTGTGATGTGAGCGGTAGCAGTACTTGTGGCATAGGTAACTGGTAGAGGAGAGAGGATTTATTTACTCTATCTGGGATCAGAGAAGGTTTCCCAAAGTAGTTCTCTAGGAGGACCAAGGAGAAGGGGTTTTCCATGTAACAGGATTGGCAAGTTTAGGTGCACAGGGTTGGAATTTATTTAGTGTGCTGTGGCACAAGATGGGATGAGGGAAGTGGAGGTAGATTCAGATCCTGGAGAGTGTTTTGTATCAGGCCAGGGAATTCGAGCTTCTGAGGTGCCAATGTTCTTTAGCGGAAGACCACCAGGAGCACAGCTGGAGTTGAACAAATTGGTTTAGGACTTCTTGGCAGTGAGGGAGAACCATGGAACCTATCAGTAAGAGGATGTTAGGAGGGACTGACAGATTTGGATCTTGGATGGGTGATTCTGGGGAGGGTCCAATGAGTGGAGGTTTGCCCTATATTGGGAGCTGTCGGGAAGCTGGTACAATTCTAGGATTGGATATCTCATTAAATCTTGTCTAGAAGGAGTTGGCGCTAGAGCAGGGATAAAGCTGCAGTTGGTGGAGAAGCAGCATCACCCATGAGCTGTGAGAGGGAGGATTTTTGGTATTCTGTGAATTTCACGGTGACCTTGTTTTTTATTATGCTTAAAAAAAATGAAATGATCTTACTCTGTCTCTCTATCAGAGTAGTCAAGTCAGATGTTGGTATTCTGTGGGATGGTTTATCTCCAGCAGGAGAACAACAAAGCCTATCTGCAATTGCCAGGTCATTTTCTAACAACATCAAGTCCAACCTGATAGTACCAGGCCAGCTCCTGGATTTTGAGGAGCTGCTCTTCTCTTTCTCACAGGGTAATAGGGAACCACAGAGAGCTTATGTACAGGGGCATGTCAAGGTTTTGTCTGCTTTTACAAACTTCTCTCAGGTGGATGTGATGTCTCTAGGGATGACCCTTCTGATTCATTGGTTGGCCTTGGATGAGTTCCTTCTCTCTTTGAGATTCACTTTCCTTCCTTCACTTTCCTAAGAATGAGGCTAGATGGTCTCTAAGCTCCTTCTCCCAGGTGCTGAGCTCTCACAATTCTATCTGTGAAATGAAAGAAGTCTGGGCTTCAGTGAGAAGAAGAGAGAAAGGAACACTAATTGGTCCATGAGAACTCTCTGTTGCTGGACTCATTGCCCATAACTCTGCCCACCACAGCCAAGGTTGAGGGTGGAGGAGTGGGTATAAGGTTCATCTGTCATTTTGCCCCTCAACTTATTTGTGGACCTAGTTTTCTTTTCCTTTCTTTCCCCCCTTCCCTTCCCCCTTTACCCCTCTTTCTGCCCTTCATTAACAAGGGAATTTATTGGCTTATGACAATAGTCAAAGAATAGGTCTACTGGCTTCCGACATGGGCTGATCAAAGGCTCAAGCCATGGTTTCAGATTCTACTTTCCCCATCCCCACCTCTCTTCTTTTACTTTTATTTTTGGCTCTTTCCTCCACATTGTTCTCATTCCCTGGCCTCACATGGTCAGATGATACTGCAGCAATACCAACCCCAACATCTTCCTTAATTGAGAAACTAATTACTTCTCACTAGCATTGGGCAGAAATGGGTCATGTGCCCATCCCTGAACAATCCCTGAACTATGGGGGTGGAGGATGAATATGCTGATAACTTAAGCTAATCAGAGCCCATTGCTGGAACTGATGGCAGGGTCAAATCACTAAAGACCATGTAGGGCAGGGATCTCCAAGAGTAATTTAAGATAGTTCTTAACCAGAAGTAGTGCCAATTGAAACTGCAAGGCATGAGCAAAATATATCCACTATAGAGGTTGCCTTCCTCAAGGGTGCTCAGGGAAATATAAACTGTGGGCAGCAGAGCCTTAGAATCCAGGAAACCTGTGGTCTGGCCCCATTGCCTTTCTAAGGAGCCTTGGCCAGACACCTCCTTGCTGTCTCTTGACTTCTATTTCTCACTGTAAGTTGATGGGAATAGAGAGGTACTCTCCCAGATATAAGGGCTGTAGGTCTTTATCCTACTGTCTGAAGTTCTTGCATTCATTATAGGATACAGGAGAGCCACCCCAAAGAGGCTGGAGACCTTGTGCTCATTGACATGCTCCAAACTGAATTGTTCAGCCTCTGAGCTCCTTCACCGAGGAGAAAGGGCTCCGTGAGGAGGGACAGTCTGTGTGAAGAGGAGCTCTGTCAGATGCAAAGCAGAGAATGCATTTAGGACTCTGGGAGCAAATAGGTTTTGACACTAGCCTCTTAAAGCTCCTGCAGTAGGGTGCAGTTAGCCTTCCATGTTCTTAACGATTTGTGTTGAGCCCAGGGATATTAATGAGGATTGCACATCAAAAAGATGAGGCAACACCTTCAGGGTCCACGGTCAAGAAGACTCTTAACGAGTTCAGAAAACGGTTGTTAGAGCAAGCCCACGTTTGTGAAAGCACCAATGGTGGATGGGAAAGAGTGTTATACTCAAAGGTCAACAAGCTTCCCAGGAACCGTCAGAGGGGTCCCTGTGTGGGGAGAATGGGCTGTGATTGGCAGGTGAAGGCTGTGACTGGCAGACAATTTGATCCTAAGCATTGATGGTGAGTGTGCAGTAGATAAACAGGAAGAGCGGGGCTGGAACTAGAGGAGGGTTAGGGTAGAGTTAGCCTCGGTGTCCTCAAGCTGTGCATACAACACCCATCCCGTCTTTGCCACTTGGCCTTGGGCACATCTCTCTGAATCTCAATGTCCACATCTGTGACATGGGGAGAGAAGGAACTCTGTTTTTATAACCCACAGGGCCACTGGGGGCTCAGATGTCTCCAAGGTGTGCTGGTGCCTCACACCCCATGATGGGCAGCTCAGTGATGAGGGCTATGGATGTGGGGAGAGTGAACTTGTGATTCAGGTGTCTCTGGGCTGGGCCCCTCCTTTCTGTGGACACAGCAGTCTCTGGCCTGAGAGGGTCTGGTCTGTTTGCTCTGCCTTGGCCAGCCCTGGGGATGACTATGGGATTTGTAGTTTTCTCCCCAAACCCCACATCTACTTGTTCCTTGAGGGAATCTCTGCTCTCCACTAGCTTTGTCTTCTGAGCTCTTGTGAGGGCAAGAGGGTTCTAATGACTCAACGACAGGAAGTGTCTCAGCACCTCAAATCTGGACAGAAGGGAGTCCTCCAATGACGTGGTTAAACATCCCATAGCAGCACCTCATAACTGACTAACCCTGCTTCCTGTGGGTTACTAACACCTACTCTTACAGCAGTAACCTTTTCTGCCTCTCTCCAATTCTGGTTTGGATAATTTACCTGGTAGCTCCAGGATTTTCTCCAGAACGAGCAGGGATGACTCACATGATTGCCCTAAAACCCCATGGAAATGTCTCACCGCACTTTTCTTTCCCAGTGTGATAAATCTGCTTATAACTTGCGGATGGCCACGCATGGCTCTGCAGTGGTTTAAAATGCACTGAAAGATTCGTTCCACTAAACCAAAGTTGTCAGGTGGATTGCCAGAGGGAATTCTTGTCGCAGACACAAGGTGTATTGTGTCTGCTGTAGCCTTGTGGTGGCTTTCAAATTGCTGCTAAGAAATGAACCCACTAATCAGCATGGACGGCAGCCCCCACCCCCTAGCTCTGCTAGGCTACGGGTTTCCTGAGGCAGAACGAACATCTTCGTCCCTCACCTTTCTCACAGCGTCTGGCATAATAGGCCCCTGATTTTTTTTTTTTCTTTCACTTTATCATTAATTTTTTAAAACAGAATCACCAGTTATCACATTTGTAAATGACTTTAGAGACTACCTTGTCTAACCCCTAGATGAGGGTCCTGATACCCAGAGAGGGACAGTCTTTGAGATCACACAGAAAATGAGCCAGTGAGCCCCCAGAAACCTGGTTCCTGACACCCAGCCTGAGGGTCGGTCGCTCTCCTGTGTTTTCCTGGCTGCTTCTGTTAAGGAAGGACACCAGGAATTCCATCTGGGCTTTATTCTACTGTTTTACAGTCTCTTCTGAGTAATAAGGTCGGCTTGTTTAATAAGTTCAGCTTCAAAGTAGGTCAGGGATTTTATTTCTGTGCACGGGCCATTAGCATTCTTAAGTGAGAACACATTTTTTTTTTTTAAACCGGGAAAATATCCACTGTGTAGATGAGGCGCTCTGCCTCTGCCCGTTTCCTAAGCTGTGTCAGATCCTTTTATACCTCAGAGCCTCTGTGAGGGAGGCCCCCCCAGCCAGAGGAGGACAGGAAGGGGGGACCCCAGGAGCTGCAGCACACGGAGCCAGGGCAGGAGGGCAAGATGACTTCTGTGGGTTTCTGCAACAAGTGGTCATAGCGAAATGAGGCTTCTGTTTTATTTTGTCAGAGATCATTCTCTGAAAATTCCCAAATGCTAGGTTAGAGAGGGTCGAACATTATGTCAAGAAATCTCTCAAATCTCTTGTGACATAAGTGCCTTCCTGGATCCATCATCCAGTGGCCAAACTGGTAGAAAAGGAGTCCGTGGCCTGGGTCTCAGATCAGGACGCGCCCAGACAGGGGGGGCGGGGGGGGGGCATGGCACCTTGTCTCCTTAGGGCTGTTCCTGAGGATTATATCGATTTTAGATTTTTAATAATGACCTGGAATATTTCATGGTCGCACTCCTTTTGTCAACTTCCTTCCACCTAAATGGGGCTGGAAACACAGTAAATGGAAAATGGTTTCCATTCAAAATTCCCGTGTGAGGCACCGTGTGTGGCTCAGTGAAAGGCACAAGGATGAGTAGCCATAACCCCATCTTGCAGTGACCTGACCATAGGGGAGGAAGACAGAGATGTCAGTGACTAATGCCCTGCCAAGTGTAAAAAAAAAGTTTACAATGAGCTAGAGAGGCCCATGGCAGAGTTTTCCAAACCTCCGTCTCTTCTATGTCCCCCTCGTGATTTTTATCCTATTCCTGTGATGTTTTGACTTTTCAAAAGACTTGTATTTTACTTTTGATGTTTAAAAGTATTCATTTCACTATAATGAAAGGAAGTCTGATAGTTTTCTATTACAAATTAAGATGCACCTGCAGCTATTAAAATAACTTATAAATAAATGCTCATGAGCATGCCTCCTAATTTAATCTCACGTACCACCAGCACATACCACGCTTCGGAACATGTTGAAGAAGCCGAAGGGCTCCTAGCAGGCTTCCTGATGCAGCTGAGATTTTGGCAGGGCCTTGAGGCTGGGGCTGCCTTAGCAGGTGCACAGTAATCATGAAGATTTCAGTAGGAGTCCGTGTAAATCCGTGAGGTGTCCCAGCAAACAAGGGTTTTGTGGGGATCCAGAGTGCGGGGTGATGTCTTGGCCTCTTGGGCTAGTGCTTTTACTGCTCTTTGGGTTGTTTGCCAAGAAAACCTTACCAGGTTGGATCTCCTCTCTGCCATCATTCCCTTCACTGCCTAGTTTTCTGTGCATTTTCAGTAAGTAGTGAGCTGGTAAGTGGACTAATCTGTGCAGGACTGTCTGCAAGCATTAGAACTCTTCCTCATATCCCAGGCCAGGAGGAGAGCAGGTAGGTGAGGAAGTCATTCATTCATTCATTCATTCATCTCTTCATTCACTGCCACCTCCAATGCTGGGATTAGGGACATGGAGCTGCATACAACATGATGAATTAAAGAGTAAGAGTGTTGAGACATCACCAAGGGGTCATGCACGTAATGAATGCTAAGGAAGTATTTCAATGAATGAATGAGTAAATGATGCAGCCCAGTGGCTCTCAGACTTGGCTGTGCACTGGACATGATTGGGGAGATAATAATAATAAAAAGCCTGGGTCCCACCCCAGAGATTCTAATGTAATTGGTGAGTAAGGGTTGCAGACATCAGGATCTTAAAATCTCTTCACGTGATACTAAATGCAGTTTACGCTGAGAACCACTGGTGCAGCCACTAAGGATTGTTTTTAAAGAGTGGGATAGCATAATGCAAAGGACCCTCGGTAAAAATGGTCCTTGGCACTGCTGGGAATGGATCTGGAGGGACCCGGGCTGTTTGCCCTTTAGGCATGAGTTTCAGTTCCGCCCTCTCAAAGGGCTCCTGCGAAGATCAAGCTCTGCAGCATTTTAATATTCATCCTCCCATTCCTTAGCAGGGCTCAGTTTATGCTTCTTGTCTGCAAAGATACTGGTTACTTCAGCTTTTAAGTTGACCTTGGGCCCCCAAACATTCTCACATCCGCCTTCTGGGCAGAATGTTGATAGTTTAGGGTCAGTCTGGAGTATATCCTAGCTGTGGTGAAACCTCTTTTGGGTTGCCAACTAGAAACATGTAATCAGAAATTCCTTTTCATTTTGGGGGATTAAAGTAAGAGGAAATTCGTGGGGCTATTTGAAGAGGCCATAAAGGCCTCCAAGCTGTGAAGTGCTTAGGAATCATACCATTCGAGATCAATTTCTTTTTTTAAAAAAAGTGTTAATACCTTGGGAAAATTGCTATATTAACCCTGTTTGTCCTTTGGTATATGTGACTTTAATGCGATTGCTTTCCTGATTAAGGTCTAGATGAGGGTTTAGGCAAGATTTTTTAAAAACTTTTTTATTGCTTATTTTTTTTCTTCAATGAAGAATGATAGCAATTCCACGGAGACCATCAATGTGCTCTATTGAATAAGCCAAGGTATATCTTGGAAACAGAACAAGTTTTCAAAGACGTTTCTCATTTTATTGAATATTTGGCTGAAAAGGTGAGTTTTAAATACTTCCTCCTATGTTTACCATCCAATTGATGAAATAAATAAAAAAGTTTGGCTAGTAAATGATCTTCATCTTCCCGGCACATTTTTGCATTATGATGGCCTTGATGTAGATCCCTGCCCCACCCCACAGTTATGTCGTCTTACATTGGGTTCCATCCAGGTAAACATCCATCCATCCATTTTTTTTCTGGGTGATGCTGTGTTCCTCCAAATCATCCTCACATCTCATTGACAATTTCTTCAGCAATTATCTTCCTTTCAAGTAACTTGCAAATTAATGCCTTCATAGGTATCACTATCATAATATATATGGCCAGGTGTTTGCTTGCAACTGCAAGATTAACACTGGGTTTACCAGTTTTGAGTGCATTAAACTATCTCCTTTGATGTGTCCTTCAATATGAGTCGGCTGCCTCCTTTTATTTTTATCCCAAGCCTATTCAGCCATTTCTGCCCTAGCCATTTGCCTATTTTGCCAGCTTCACCTCAAAGCTGAATTTGAAATAACCTTAAAGGAAGCGTCAAGGTTGGTTTTTTTTTTTTTTGGTGCATTTGATTTTACTTCCTTATCATGTTAGCTTCTAGCTGAGACATTTTCCTTTTTAGTTACAAAAAAATGTCTGGTGAACATCCTCAAAATTATTAATTATCTTTGGAATACATTTGATATATTAGTCATCCATGGCTGTGTAACAGATTACCCCAAAAGGTAGTGACTTAAAACAACAGAAGATGATTATGTCACAGGATAGGCTCCGGAATGCAGGAGCCGCTTGGCTGGGGTCTCTGGCTTTTGAGGTCGCAAGAGGCTACGATCAAGGAGTTGCTTATGCTCAAGGTGTGACTGGGAGGACCTGCTTCTAAGCTCACTCCAAGTCTGCCAGGATCTCCAGAGGGTCCATTCGGAAAGCATCCCCACGGCTGTTGGCTGAAGTCATTCTTTCCTTGCTGTGTGGATCTCCTCTTAGCATGACTTGCAACATGGCAACTGGCTGCCCAAAGCAAGGGCTGTGAGAGAGAGAAAGAGGGTGGCCATGGGCTTTGTAACCTAATCTCAGAAGTGACAGCCCATCCCTTTTCCCTTATTCTGTTTGTTAGAATTGAGTCACTAGGTCCAGCCCACTCTCAAGGAGCCAGGGTTACACAAGGGTGTTGTTATGGAGTGACTTGTGTCCCCCAAAATATGTTCAAACCCTAACCCCAGCCCCTTGAATGTGACCCTATATGGAAATGGGATCTTTGAGGATGTTAAGATAAAACCAAACTGAATCAGGGAGGCCCTAATCCAGTGTGACTGTTGTCCTTGTAAGAAGAGGGAATTGGATGCAGGCAGAGAGAAGGTGCCCATGAGGTGAAGGCAGAGGCTGGGTTTTGTCCCAGCCAAAGAGCACGGTGGGCTAGCAGCAGGACGCGTGGGCCTTCCGTCCCTTTGATTCGGACTTCCGGCCTCCTGAACTGTGAGACGATAACTTTCTATTGTTTATGCACCCGGTTTGTGGTACTTTATGGCAGCCCTAGCAAACGATAGGCATAAATATCAGGAGGGAATCACCGGGGGCTGCGTGAGAGGCTGCCCACTCCAACTGGCTTTTAAATATTACCGCAAAAGTGACGGCATTATGCAAATAGCGTTCAGTTTTCTTGTATAAGAAATACTGAATTTTAGCTCTTTGAAGCTCTACAATAAGGAAATCCATAATTTAAATAAGGTTCTAGGTATATACCTTACATACACTCTGCAAAGCTGTAACTTTCCAGACTGACAGCTCCTTCATACTGAATCACTAATTGAGTTTGGGGTAATGCTCCCGTCTTCCTTGTCAAGTTCAGGGAGGGGATTCTGAAGGACAATGCCGGGCTAGATACAGGCCTCCCAGGTTTTAGGTTCTGAATTTTACTATCTTAGTCTTTTTAATAGTTTGAGTATATGCTTCAAATTTCCCATTTTTTAAGCAACTATCCATCATCTTGACTGAAAACATAATTTTAAAAATTTTATACTTCTAAAATAATAAATGGAGAGTGCCACTAAAACTTTCAAAACAAAACAGAAATAATTTTGGAGGGTATTTCTGAGTTACTGAAAAACTCTCCATGGCAGAAAATAGAACCTAGCATAATTATGTGTTTGTATACTGAATATTTGTTTGAACTCAATTGTGTCAGGGGTCTGAAGTGATTTGGGAGCACTGATGAATTTGATTATGATCATGACATTTATCCTGAGCTTATAAAATGAGTTTGGAAGTATTCTCTGGATCTGTGTAAGGGTGGTATTTTTTTTTTTTT
>JAQZBX010013798.1:0-39390 GCA_029593785.1 Cabassous unicinctus
GGTAAGTGGGAAGAGAAAAATTTATCTTTCTTAGTTATCTTTTTTTTTTTTTTCCAGGGAATTTCCCTATATCATATTTGCTTTTCTCTGCCATGAGGGATGGATTTGGGATAGGCACCAAGCTTCATGGTTCCTTTGAACTAGTGGAAGTGGCTACCTCTGTGCATTTTTGAAGAAAACTTTGTGTATCTGAGTCAACCCCAGGTAACTTTTGAGTTTTAGTATGATTAGGAATTACTGAAAATAAGAATGTATCAATTTAATACTATTATGATATCCTCCAAATTTTAACCCTGTAAAACAACTGTCTGAATATAATCCTTAAAAATTGTGTTGCTTTATTTAAAACAGATTCTGAAACTCTATATAAGAATTTACATGAATGTGTTTGGTGAGACCCTGACAAAATGCCATGCTGATTTTAAAACAGGTCATATTTTGAAAATATTTCAAAGAAACAAAGATGTTTCACGCATTCTGTCACTCTTAACCTGTGTAACCCTGACAAGTTGCCAATTCTCTTTGAGCTTCATTTTCTCATCAGTAACATAGGAATAATGACCTACATGTATCAAAACATATTTTTAGAATCATAAGGCATAAATTTTTAGGCATAAGTTTTTTAAAGGAGTCTTGCAAGCTACAAATACCTTTAAAAAATATCATTTTCTTCAAACTTCTAACTATGGTAGAAAGTCCTCTTAAGCATGCTTGAACATTCAGTATCACTTTATTTGGAGAAACCACTGGTAATTAGTTAAGATTTGGAATTCATTGTCACAGCTTGTACTTTCCAAGCTCTCACCCATCTGAACTGCACTCATTTCCTTTGCACAGCTTGACCTTTTCTAATTAATGCACAGGATTGCCTAACTGCAACTTGTATTGACATGCTGTGCTTATCAGGAACTGAAAAAGTTCCAGCTCCATAAATTTCCCAAACACTTGCATTGAAAAATGTTTCTTTAAAATCTTTGTGTTTTGGGCTAGTATCCAACTTATTCTTAGTTTACTATTTCATATTTTTCAGAAGTAAATATTATCTAGTCTCTTTCTCAATATTCTTACTGTCCTTAAATAAATATTAAAGAAATTCATTTATTCTTTAAAATTATTCTTTTAAAACTATTAATTTATCATTTGATAACAGATGAGAGTGGTATATATTTAAAACAATTTAAACTTACATTAATAAAATTATTGGGATGATCCAATTATTTGAAAAGAATAATTTAAAGCAATATATGTTATATATTTTATATATTTTATTTTTATTTGTATTAGTAAATATAAATATGCAAATTTACTAATACAAATAAACTTATCTTTTGTAAACTCTTAGCTTTCTATAACCCAGCAAAATATAAGATTTAATTTTTAATGAAACTTGACTAAATATTCAAAGGAAGATGAAACAGAACCTTAATCACATGTTCTGTGCAGGTCCAGGCATCTTTGGGTCACTTGGATGAGCTAATTTTCTGTTTAGTTCCTAGCCTTCCTGCATATGGTATGGGCCAGCTTATGTGTTCCTTCCAAGGCCTTTTTTGGCATCTGCTCTAGAGCTTAGATCTAAAAGATTCAAGACTCCCAATGATAAAAAAACAAAATCACTTTAGAAAGTTTGTTAGTGCTCATCTCTCTCTTCTATTCTCTTACTACTGAACAAAAATAAAATGGATGACCCAAGAAAATACAACAACTTCAACGTCTGACGTCTGTTGCTCCCTGGTACATTCATGTATGCACTTACAGGTTAAGAAACAATGCAATAAATGAAACTCCCTTAAGGAAAAGAAACAAATAACAACAAAAGCAAACAAACAGCCAAAAGAACAGGTTGTAATACTAAGTTTCTGGGAGCTGACACTTATCTTGCCTTTTTCATAGAAAAATACCCAGATCTAGGAAAGAGAAATCCTGAAAGGCAGCAAAGTATTGCCTGCTATTTTAGATGACATCAGCAAATTTCAAAATAGGAATCTCAGAATGGTACATCTTATAAAGAAGTGGAAACTGAAATTTCTATCTGATGTCAGTTCCCCTTTCTAAATGGAGGAAAATGGTTACAGATCTTTAGATGGAGGGAGAAAGGAAAGATTAGTTTAGTTTTTGCATCTGAATTTTCAAAGATTTAATGTCTTTAGAAAATGTCCATGTTATTTTTCTATATTAAAGAAGGAGGGGACAAAACAGTATACAGGAAAATATGATTTAAAAAAAATATTTCAGTCATACATAGATGCCCTGGTGTTACCAGGTATGTAAATGAAATTAACCACATTTATGCATGTGTGATGGTTAACTTCATGTGTTCCCTTGGCTAGGTTATGGTGTATAGCTGTTTGGTCAAGCAAGCACTGGCCTGATAGTTATTGTGAGGATCAGTGAATTGATTGCAACTATGGGAGATTACCTCTACAGCCAACTGAGGAGATTGCCTTCACCAGTGAGGGGAGTCTCATCCAATCAGCTGAAGGCCTAAAAGAAGAGATGATTTCAGCAGCCAGAAGGGAGAATTCCCACCTCTACTTCAGCCATCCAGCTTCTCCTGGAGAACTGATGGAAAACCTCCATTGAAATTCTCAGGCCTACCCTAAGGAACTTGGACTTGCCCATCTCCACAGTTGTGTGAGCCAATTCTCATAATAATTGCACTATATATATAGTGTCGGTTCTGTTTTCCAAGAGAACCCTGAATAATACATGTTCAATTAACAGGATTCGTATCACTTACCAAATTGTTCCTTAGTGCCACCCCCACAGAAAATCCTTGATTAGTGATCTTGGGGTATGATCCCTATGAGCTCGTGTCCAGATTTTCATGGTACTTTTCTGCCATGGTTTCTGCCTTGTACTTTCTACAGATCAGACACTCTTTGGTTGATGATTACCTTTCAGAGTCTGCCTGAAGGATTCCCTGAGAAGTTTCTGGCTATGTTGTCCTTTGTAAAGTTTCAGTTCCAGAACAAGGGTGCTGCTTCTGCAGTCTCTCAAAGTTGCGGCTCTTAAGGTGAGAGAGTGGTGCTTCACTGTCTATTGTTGATATTCAGAGCCTTCCACAGCTCCCAGGGGCCACAAGTGTAAATGTCATTTAAGTTTGTAAGCAACACTGCTTATTCCCATTGTTTACCAAATTCATGAAAGCAGATCTTTTGGCTTTTCCTCTTCAACATTTTCCTGTAGCATCAATCACCACCACCAATAATAAAAATACCATGAAAGAAAAATTTCATTCTCTGGCTAAGCAAGACATGGCTGAGGCACAAAATTCATATTCTATTTAGCCATCTGGCTTTTTTTATTTGTTTGTTTTGCTTTTTGTTGTTGTTGCTGTTGTTTGACTTCTAAAACATACTCAAGAAAAGAGAACTTTTTGAATTAAAATAAATTGGCATCCTCAGCCTCAGAACACTATCTGATAGATATCAATATTGTTTTTACTAAACCATAAAGCTAATGTCTATATTCAGTTTAAAGATGACTTCTGTTTCTACCCTGAAACCGTATTTGCTATATATAGCAAAAGGCCATTTCTGGTGTTTTTATCCCCTTAAAATAAATAAATGCTTTTCCCAAATCAGAGAGAAGAAGGAAGTGTGAAAAATTCTGGAAGAAAATATACAGATTTGAAGCTAAAGTAGTTATCTCTGAGTTATGGAAATAAGTACAATTTCCATTATTTTTAAAATTTCTACAAATATGAATTAAAATGATAAAAGAATTAAAATGTGGCTACAAATTTGTATTCTTATGGAGTGTCAAAATGTGGGGAATGGAGGGATGATTGTAAATGTTTAAGTGTATCCTGTTATTGCTATTTAGCATTCAAAGTGGTGTATCATTGTGGTTAAATGAACATTCTCATAAACCCAAATGAAGCACGGGTTTAAACTTCAACCCCATTTCTAATTGTGTAACCACTGACATTACATTCCTTGTGCTTTTGATATCTCATCTGAAAACATTCGTAATAAAATAGTTTTAAAAAAGTATTTTGTGTTGTTAGCTGATTTCATATATGAAATAATTTAATTAATGTTGGTGATTATTTAGATGATGAAGTTACAGGTTGTGTGCTTAGGCCAGTGTATGAATTTATGATGAATATATGTACTCCATTGAGTGCCCGTTGAAGATAATCCTTGTGCAATTAATCCATTCCATAATATTGAACATACCCTGGAAAATCTCTGGACCTAGAGTTTAGTATTTTTATGCTAGTTTTCATGAATGTTACATTAAATGTATTATGTGTTCAGGTAATTTTGGAAGACTCTATGGAATTCTGTTTTATTTAATATATTTCTTTCCAATGCAGCCATCACAAATGTTATCATTTCTGATACTCTAAGCTGGAATCTATTGCTCATTCTTTCTTGTTTCATACGGACATGTTTATTCAACAAGCCAGGGAGGCCATCGTAGCCCCATCACTGTAGTAGCACCTGGAGATGCATCTTGTCTTCTTAATTCAGCAATTTGTACATGTTTTTTGTCTTGACTTTCAAATTAGGTCTATTCTTTATTTCTTAACTTTTACTTTCCTTGTGGGTTTTTAAAAATTCTTTTCTTGAGACTGCATTAACTGATATTTCTTCAAATCCTTACCCTCATCAGGCGGCAGCCTCTCTTGGGTTCCTTTCCTGCATTGGTCTGCAGCCAGCTGAGCTCTGGATGGGAAAGAGAATACCGCAAGGAGCCTCTGCCTGTTCTGTAGAACAGCTGCATCTCTTCCTGCTGTTTCTCCTATTGGATTCTCTTCTTCTTTAAATGAATTAAATGAGATTGGGAATACACATAGGGATCTCATTGCTCAGTTATTCAGTGGGGAAACTGCCCTGCAATCAATAATCAAGGCAGGTAAAAAAAGAGTGATCTTTTTGTTTGTTTAATAGCTTCTCAGGAGACGTGATTAGCAAAAGCTGGGAGCATGCTTAGTAGTAAGAGGATTGGTAAGTAAGCAGGCAGAAAAAAGTGCTAACTTTTAAAAGAGACCTTCAACTGCATCCATGGCAACTGTGTAGCCTCTTTTAGGATTGAACCAGTGTGGCATATATTAATCTTTGACAAAGTGGTAAAAATATTTTCAAGGAGAGCTAGATTTAAAGCAGTCGATTCCTATGAACTTAGACGTGTACCTTTGAGAAACTGTTTGACTCCATTCTTCTGTTTAATCATCCGTGCTGCTTTTTCACAGATATGTACAAATTGTTTGAATAGCCCCAGTAGTGAGAGCAGAACAAATGTGCTGCTCTAACAGCTAAAAATATTAAAAGAGTTGATATTTTCACTGGTCGTTGTTTCCAACCCATATCAGAATCATACCCCTTAAACTTTGCAGTTAATATAAGCCTTTCATTGGAGAATGAAAGGAATATATTTTTATTTTAGATCTTTATATGAATCAAGCTAGAGTGAATATGATTAATCTGATGACAATCATATAATTTCCCATAATTTCATGTAATTATTTCTGAGACGATTTATTTTTTTACTCTTTTAAAACATGTGTATAGAAACATCATTAGAAAATGTTGTTACTTGTTAATTACTTTGTAACAAACACTTTAATTTACTACACGGTACTTAGGCAAATACAAGTTCAATATACGTTTTCTATTCTGCTTCTGCTCCCATTCCCACTAGATTACTTCTTTTAGATAGTCTGTCATCTAGGTCTGTATGTATGGGTTGGGGTTATTCTGAATTTTCACATATACATAAGGAAGGAAGATGGTAGCAGATAAATTCATGATGGGGATACCAATCCTGCAGCATTTGAGATCTGTTTATCTTTTGTAATATATTTTCCTGGTAGTCAAGAGTTAAATTTGGAAGAGTCAGGGAAAATAGAGCACATTAATGGTCAGCACAATACAGCGGCTTCACAATATACAGAAGATAGCAAAAGTCTTAGAAGTCATGTGGCACAAAACCAAGGAATTAACGAGGACAAATGACGGAATGTGGTCTGGGACGTTGATCAGCAATAGAGAAGTGTGTGGCTAGGAAGTAGAATGTTTCCCAGGCTGGAATTATCAGCGAGATACCTGGCAGAACCATGGCAGAAGCAGGATAAGAACAGTGGCTTCACAGAGTCCTGGGACAATATCTCAGAATGCAAAGGAGCTATAGGTCTGTTACATAAAAGGAGCACACAGGCAAAGGAGTCGCTTTCAGGAATCCAGATGATTATTAGGATAGGCCTCATTGAATCTCATAATTCATACAATTATTTCTAGCCTAGAAAATGTATGTCCATCAATAGGGCAATATTTGATTAAATTATGGCTCATGGAGGGCTATTCGGCCATAGATAATGATTTTGTCCATACATATTAAGATATATCAAGAATTATGCAGCCATAGATGGCAATTTCTATCCATATCTGTATACATAAGTCAATGACTATGATACTTTTTCCCAGTGGCAGAAAAGCAGAAAAGGATAAGTTGAGAGAGTAAAATGTTATACCTAGAATGTAATTATTTTCGTAAAAAATTGCATGTGGAGAGGAGAGAGAAAAAGTGATAAAGGTATGTAATAAAAAACTTCTGACTCTGAAAATTGATTTTCTTGGTGGGAAAGTAAGAAAAACTAGATGAATTAATATATCTGGAATCTCTGTAGATAGAGATATTCAGTACAAAATTCATAATATTTACTTTTTATAATTTTAATAAAGATTATGAAAGAATATTAAAAATAAAATGTCTCCCATATTTTATCATTTTCTTTCAGCTTTATTCATAATCTCCATAGTATAGAATCTTTCAATTTCCCTATAGTATGTCTGAAAATTTCTATTTTTTTCTTGGATTTTGTATTTTAATATCTTCACATTATTTCTTATAGCAGTCTTTTAAACTGACTTTGTCTTGGCACGAATTGAGGGACACACCTAAAATAATATTAAGGCAATTTTATCATATCTGTGCATTCTGCATTCTAGTGGCATTATTAGAAATACCTTTTCATGGTAATCAAATTCATGTTCAAACAGATCATTCATCTCTTACTGATCATATTTTTCAAATACGTGGCACAGAATTAAAAGTTCTAAAAAGGATTTAAATAACCATTGAAATAAAATGCACAATCTTACAAGAGAAGATCCTTTTAAGAGTATCAGAACTAATTTTATATGCAACTTAAAAAATCATTCATGTTAAATAAATTATGTGATGTATGTGTGTGTGTTTGTAATTATTTTAAAGAAGGTTAAGAGCTAAGGTAGACAAATACAGTGATTTTTCTGGCTAAGCATGCCCTCTCTGTTTATGATTTCTCACTTGCAGGATTATTAATGAATATGAATGGGTTGCAAAATTGAATCTATAATGATCTTTTATAATCTTCAATTTTAATTCTCTTCAAGGAGCTGTAATTTATATTATATTTCAATTAAATTAATAATAGTACATTTTAGGCAAGTGATACACTTGGGTTAATATAATTATGTGTTCTCTATGACAAATGGCAGTCATGAAATTCCTTCACTTCCCATCACCCGATAAAAAATTTACTGGCACACACGCACACACATTTATATATAACAGATTTAACATTTAATTTTAAGTTATAAAACCATGCATAGTTTTTTTCCTTGTGTTGAAAATAGATGAATTTTACTAGTTTCCTTTCAGATGAATTAGCTTTTCACAGCCTTTGATAGGGATATCACTTAGTAGATTAATATCATTTCAGCCCATTACATATAATGGTAGTCAAATTAATTCATGAAAACTTTGACCATATTCTAGTTACTAAACCAAGGAAACATTAATCTGCTTAGTGCTATACATCATATTACACATAGAAGTGCAGAATCAGAGTGAAATTTCTGCAAATTATTTCTATATCTTTTCAAAATAGCAGCAAGTACACTGTGCAGTTAAACTATGATAAATTCCATAATTATTAGGGTGTTTAATTATTTACCAATTCCATTATAAAAATATCAATTGGTTATAATAAATTATGCAATCATGTAACAAACAAACAAACAAACAAAAACCTTATGCCCCTACATCTTATGAATAGAAAGGCAGTTCAAACTACTTTTTAATCACTGAGAAAACTAGTCACATCATTAAACAGGTGTTCTTCACTAAGGGAAACACTTATGAGGGGAAACAAAAAAGCAAACAAACAAACATGTTTTTATCAGTGAAATATTCTCGTTGCACATTTGCTTAACTATATTTTGATCATATCCAAACTATGTAGGTACAAGGCACACAGTGATAAACAAGACAGACAAGAATCTTGAGCTCATGGGTTTTATTTCCTAGTTGGTGGATTCAAATATTAAACATAAACTGAATATATAATTTAATTACAGATTATGAAAATTGTTATGAAGGATGCATATAGTGTGATGTCAAATATACAAGGGGTAGATCAAAAGAAACTGGCTTGGGGGAAGTAACAGAATGTTCCACTGGTTTGTAGGAAGTTCAGAGAATTTGATGGTTTTGACAGTAGTGTTCTTACAGAGAATTTGGCCCCAAAGTGGGACTTTGGGTGTTAGGTTTTCCAAAAGCACCAGATTGCGAGGGGGTAGCAATTTATCAAGAGTTGAGCTGGTGTTGAAGAGGACGATTAGGACAATTGAGCAAAAATGAAAGAAACAGGTCAATCTTTATTCATTTACTCTGAGTTCACAAATGAAGGAAGGGTGCCAGATCCCCCAGTGTTTTTTCCCCACAGAACACCACTACGTGAACGTCAGCGACACCAGTGCAGAAGGGGTGATCGTTTCACAGATGGGGGCGGGCCCTGAGAAAAAAGCACCTGACATTTTTATGGAGAAGGCATGGGGAAGAGGGAGAGAAAAGGCTTAAACTGGAAATATACTGAATCAGGGTGGAGAAGTATTTTAAGATCCCCTGCATGAAGTAGTTCCTACAATGGCACCTGGGAAGGCCCTCTGCCTCAGGCCACTGATAAGGAGACCTCCAAATGGAAGAGCCTGTTTTGGGAATGCAGATATGTATAAGAGCAAGGAGGGCCAAAGGGGTCTGAATCCTTGAGGGCAACCCCCTTAAGATTTTGCACCCTATCTGCTGTGGGAGGGCAGTTAGTAGTTCTCTCCCTTGAATCCAGCCATGTAAGTTGCTTTGGTTTGGTAAAGGCTGCCAATGCAAAAATATTAGAAATAGATTGGCTTACATAATGGGGATTTATTAGGATAAAAGCTCTAAGTTCCAAGGCTGTGAAAATGTCCAAATCCAGAAATATTCAGAGATGCTGGCAGATCCTGGGCTCCTGCTACATGGCAAGGCTGGCTGGCAGCCTATCTCTGCCAGGTCCCTGCCTTCCCCTCCAGGCTCACCTTCTCCTCACTTTGGGCCTGTTCCTCTGATTCTAGCCTCTGGCTTCTCTCTCAGCCTCTTGGAGTTTCTTGGAGTTTCTCTGTCTTCTGGCAGAGAAGGTGGTAGTCTTTCTCTGTGTGTTTTTGCTTCCAGGTCTCAATTTAGGTAAGACTCCAGGAAAAGGGCAGAGACGCAATCTGGGTCATACTCCACTGAAATAGTCCAAAGGCCCTAAATTGATCTAATCAAAAGTAATCCAACTAAAGGTCTCTTAACTGTATCTCATGTAATTAAGGGACCTACACCCACAGGAAGGATTAGTTCAAAGACAATGATGTTTTTTAGGATTTATAAAACTTCAAGCCATCACATAAACCTTTGAATTTGTCTATGGTCAGGCATAAAAAAATCACACATGGAATTTGGGACTGGAGCTTAACTCCTCACAGTCCATATGAGTAAAGTGAAAAAAATAATTCTAAAGATGGTGCAGGACCTTAGCATAGGACAATTTTGTACCAATAGCAAGATAGAAAGTACTTGTGTTTTGAACAAGGTTGAAAAAAACAGAAATTAATTTCCATAACTTAAAATAACTCAAATAATATAACTTTCCTAGAAGTTAATTCAATAATGAATATGCAACACTGATCAAAAGATTAATATATTATTGAATACTTTACTAAATGGGTATTGTAAATGTTCCTAAATCAAATCTCCATTTCAAACTACTATCTCAATATCTACCTAATATATTTTTCAATTACATAAAGTTATTCCAAACTTCAAATATAGATTAGTAGCAATCAAAAATATTTGAAAAATTCAGAAAGTTGTACTGCCATATATTTATATATTTGCTTTACAAAAACCAAAATGATGTTATACTAGAAAAATAATACAAAATAGTCTGTATGTTTGATGAAATAATTGGACATCTAGTAACAGCATTTTATATATTATTAGTGTAAGGGATATATACACACTCCCAAATTTATACACATACACATATAACTACCTGGCATATGATGGTATTTTAAGATGAAAGTTATATGTATATGTTATGTAAATAACAAATAGAAAATATGATTATAATATAAATGAAATTCTTAAAACATGGTAATTCATTATCTGTATGTGCTGAGCCTTCAGATAATTTCAAAATTGTTCTTTATACTTTATCAGTTTTTGTACAATGAAAGGAATGAAGCATTAATCCTTTATTTTGGCAAAAGACAAGTATTTATAATAAGAAAGCCTCTTACTGAAAAATGATATCATATTTGAAATATTTGAAATGTGGCTTTATTAATCTTTTGAAAAATTATAAAACAGAGACCTAAGGATTTTGCATCTGAATTTGAAAATCCATTATGCTTGCAGACTTTCTTTGTATGAGAGTGTTTGATGTATTTGTCTTTTACTTTACTTTTATTTAATATCACAGATACACATTTCATAAAAAGGGAAGAGGCCTACAAAGTGAACAATTTCCTAAGAAATGAAATAACTATAAAATGTTCTAAAATAGAAACCATTTTATAAGCTATTTTTTTTTTCCCAAAGGATGATACAGACCCTCTCAGAAGGTCCCAAGGTCAAACATATTTTCATAATAATGCCAACAGGTTATTTTCTGTTTTCACTTTTGTTCTCTTGTTCTCTCACAATAGTACAGTGGAATTTTCTAGAAGATAAATGACCTATGGAGGTGTCATGTGTGTTCTTATATTCCCTATAATATTCTGAGATAGCATGAGTGTGTGTGTGTGTACCCATATACATATAAAATATCTAGAGATTCAGTCAGTTTGCTTTCAGAGTTCCTATGTGTTCTTCTTACCTGTTTATAATTATAACTATTGTTGCTGTAACCTCTTTATCATCTAATAAATAATTATTTTTAAATTTTGATTTCATGTACAATCAACAAAGGAAATTGCCTTCAGCAATGAGAAAAGTCTTACGCGTTTACAGAAACACAAAAATAAGTACGGAAATTTTTGTTTTCCACGTCTTGCAAATTTTTTAAAAAAATGATAACTTTCATTTATCTAAAGATGCTATTATTTTAGAATTTTAGTTATAAATATATTTTCATATAGTTAGGAATAGATATTTGATGTAAAAAAAAAAAGAGATTACTACTTCCAGTAGCACAAGATAATAACTATAATAACAATAAATCAATTTTGGTCCGCGGTTACACTACCCGCCTTATGTTTGTTCATTCCTCAATCTTGAGGGATTTAGGATGATGTCACCTCTGACTGCTTCAATATTAATAATAGGAGAAACTATGTGTGTGGGTGGATTATAAGGGAATTCCCTATATATTCGGTGTAATTTTCAGATCATTAGTCTGTACATTTAAAGCTTCTCTAAAAATAAAGTTGATTATTACTAAAAAAAGAAAGGAAAAAGAGATTAAAAGATGTCTTCTCAGCTCACAGCTGTACCATTTATGACTAAAGATGTTGAAAAACTATGAAACCAGGGGATGAGTTCTCTGTCTAAGTTAAACATAGACATGTTTTGCTCTTTAAACTACAAAGATTGTTACATCTTTTCAAATGAGAAATGAAAAAGTCACTGAAGCATCTTACAGGATTTAATTTAAATCTTGACCCTGAGTACACATCTTTTCAATTTAACATGCTAAGAATTTGGAAGTACAAATCAGGATTTTTGCTGGTTTCTTCAGCAAAGCAATTGTACAATTAAGTTGTGAGCTGAATTTTTTTTTCCCATGGAAGACCATTTTTACTTAAAGAATGACTGAAAGACAAATAATGATAAATTAGAGCAGGGTATTTTTAGGAGTTTTCTGGAAAATATGAAGTGAACAAATTCCCACATTGAAGAAAACATTTTATATTGCTCCTTGCTATTGACAAAATGCATGTTTTAGGGCCAAAATTGGAATTTCAGGAACTGTGAGCTGATGGCTTCTCAATACTTAAATGTTTCCTTATGAAGTTTTGGTGATGTTAATAAATGTGATTTTTATATGTTTAATGATATGTATCAATTTTTTCAAGAACTGTATAATTTAGTGAAACATTATTTTCCAAAATGAACAATGAAAGATTTATACATGGGTAATGGATCCATTAAAAGAGCAAGATAGACAGTAACTTAAATATAAAAGTATATGATAAGATAATTTATGTGGCTTCAGGCTGTATTTCTTCAGTTTTATTAAGATGAATATTCACAATTAATTCAAAAGCTATTAAATTGCTTATCCTTTTCCTGGATTTCCTTTATATCCTTCAAATAAAACAACATTTCAAACAGATTTAATGCTTAAGAAACAAGCTATCTTCTATTAAGCCAAACTTTAAAATCATTTGCAAAAAATGTGAAACAATACCATTCCTCTCATTAATTTTAGTCATATTATAAAACATAGCCTTTAATAAATAAAATAAAATGTGCAGTTAAATAATATATAATAAATTTAATTTTGCTATTTTAATATTAATTAGTAAATTAATATTGCTATATTTTCTATATATAATTTTTAATACAATAAAATTAATAGATACATAGGACAAAGAAAATATTTGTGATTGTGATACTTAAATTCATGTGCCAACTTGGCTAGGTTTTGGTGTCCAGTCATTTGGTCAAGCAAGCACTGACCTAATTGTTGCTTTGAGGGTATTTCATGGACTTAAATCATTAGTCATTTGACTATGTATTTGGATGATTACATCTACAATCAACAACGGAGAATGCCTTCAGCAATGAGAAAAGTCCTATGCAATCAGCTGAAGGCCTTAAAGGGAGAACTGATGATTTCAGCAGTCAGAAAGAACTTCTATCTCTACTTCAACCAGCCAGTTAGCTTCTCGTGGGGAATTTATAGAAAACTTCATCATGTTTATATATATCCTATTGTTCTATTTCTCTTGAGAACACTGACTAATACATGGATCATTAGTCATTTTTAATAATCTAATGTTGCCCTGAGACCAAAACCAAAATACTTGACGATTGCTGGTTGAAAAGAATATTAATTGAAAAAAATCTTATATGTAAAATGTTAAATTAACAATGAAAACCATAATCCTTATATTCATATAGGTATTTTGCTTTTGAATTATGTCTCCATTAATGATATAGAAAATGTCTTTAAAGGCTGTAATATCAATATAAAGTAATCACTTTATATTTACTTTTAATAGTAAATATTGAATGATTATAGAATAGTACAAGAATAGGAAACACACATACACACAATCAATTTACATACACACCACCTGAAATGTTCCCCAAACTGATATAATAATTGAAAGCACTTAGTTATACTTCACATACATAGATGTATTTACTATTAAATCTGTAAATTTTTATAATCAGAGTACAGGAAATAAGTAAAGTTAAAATATAAAGTAATGATTTTATTGTAATGTCCATTATAGATTATTAACTACGCTGATCCTGAATATTTATAGAGAAAAAAAGTTATGCATTTAGATTATTTTTTCAATAGGATTAACCAGCCTCTATCTAACATAGAAGAGAAATTAGAGCCACAAATAACTTTTTAAGATCAGGGTAATACTTCTCTTTTGTTTTTTTGACCTCTACTGTATCTCCCTCTACCTCTATCTCCTTCTACCTCTTTCTATCTTCCTTTCATTGGTTGCGCCCAATGCAATAGTGTGCCCTTCTCATGTTTGCCTTAGAGTGACACCATTCCTCTATATTCCCACCAAAACTGCAGTGGACCATTGCATGCTTATTGTAGAAGCCCCATTTTCAGATATGGCTGCAGCCTTTGCTGGTGACACAGATGTTTTGTTTATTATCTCAGTGTCCCAAAAATATTTTACTCGAAGAGCTCATTTTAGTTTTTACATATTTATTATATACCTCTCCATTAGTTAGAGATGCAGGTATAAGTCTAATAGTAAGTGTGTGCTATGGACAAAGACAATCTGAGTAGTAGAAACTGAGCATCTTAGAATCATTCCCTCCTTGTTCCATGGGACAAGTATGGGGAAGATGGTTAGACCTGAGGAAGTGCATAGACAGCAGGATGCAGCTATGTTGGGCTGGGATTCATTTAGGAGTTGGTGGAAATTTCGAACCTGGTTCAAAAGGACGTTGTGAGGGGCTGTTCCAACTTTGGCTTTTAGCATCTGGGCAGCTTTACTGATATTTTTCATCAGGGTTTTCTCTGGGGATTGGGTTACCGGGATCAGCTGGACCAGTATGAGGTCCCTTGGGTCCGGCCCTGATGGTTTATATATTCTGATTCCTAGTTTTAGTCCTGTTTGGGCCTTTAAAAAGGTATTTTCTGATCCAGTGGTTATGTTTAATAAGGTGAGTTTTATGGGGTCACAGGTTTCTATGCCACACCGTGCTGGGCTGGGGATTTTCTGCAGGAGATATGGAGAAGCTGGTGGGACCCCCTTCCATGGAGGAGTGGCACTTACCAGCAAGCTCCAAAAGTGGCAGAATCCTCCACTCTTTTGGAGGTCTCGGCAGAGGTATTTGTCATAACTCCCATAGCTGCGACCCCTACACCTCTCCTGGGGACAGGTATGGGGGCGTGGGGGTACGGGGCAGCTAGCAAGATGTAAGGAGTGTGATCTTATATTGCCCTGCAAGCATCAAATATTACAGAGGCTGAAGTTGCACCTGCCAAAACCAGGAATGAAGCATTCAGCATGGATTATTTGCCTCGGCTTTGACTAACTTGCAGCTACCATAGGTTTTGGGGGGGTGGTATCAGCTCCTAGGGAGGGGGCAAGGAAGGAAAGGACAAGCAAGTCAAGGCACAGAAGCATCCTATTATTCACCGGTAAGCAATTGTAATTAGGGCTCTATTCACAATAGTTCAGTCTGCAGGGGCCACAGCAGCGAGTCCAACTCCAAATACCAAGGTGAGCAGGCCGTATAAGCACAGAATCCACCAGGCGCAGGGGTCCATTCAGCAGGTGTTTGACGAGGTCGGTGCTCGGGGATCCCGGGCAACTCGCACTCTCAAGGTGTGGCCGGGTACGGGTTGGGCTGTCCAGCTGTCCTGCTCTTTATCGGGGTGTGCTTTCTTGACCCTGGAATGATGGATCCAAGGGACAATGCCTGCAACTTTAAAAGCAGTAGGAATTATAAGGATCACAGTATGTGGACCTGTCCAGGAAAGCTGAAGGGGTTCTTTTTTCCAGTCTTTGACCCAGACTAGGTTCCCTGGCCAGGTCTACTGTGAAATCTTCAAAGGGGGCTGTCCCCATGTGCTGGATACCTGTTGGAGCACGGGGGCCCTGCAAAGGGTTGTTTTTGGCACAAACTTGTCATTGGCTGCTGATGGTGGCACAGAGAGAAGCCAGTAGGGATATGTAGTAGTATCTCCCAAGCAAGACTTCTAGCACAATTTTCCCTAGATGGGTGAGGTGGTAGTATCACTGGAAGAGGGCATGAGCAGTTCATTTTGGGACAAAAATCCGGTCATCCGGGAGCTGCCGAGTTCCTTCGGGGGTTTGGCATCCCCCTTCTGTCTTAGCCCATTCCTGTTCTTCCTGGGTATACCTTAGTTGATTAGTCTCTTGTCCTAAGAGGGACAGCTGTGGTGTCAATTCCGGGACTCGTATTCCATGGGTTCCTTCAGCCGTTTGGTGAGCTGTTTTGTTGGCTAGCCTGTTTCCTTGAGCGACCATGTCCATTCCTTTCTGATGTCCCCGGCAGTGGATGATGGTGACCTTGTCTGGTTTCCAGATTGCTTCTAACAGTTGGAGCATTTCTTCTTTGTTTTTGATTTCCTTTCCCCCTCTGGTTAGGAGACCTCTTTCTTTATAAATCGCCCCATGGATATGAATGGTAGCAAATGCGTACTTAGAGTCAGTGTAAATGTTTACCACTTGCCCAGTGGCTAGCTGCAGGGCTCTGACCAGCGCCCAGAGTTCTGCTCATTGCGCAGACCATCCCCACAGTAGAGATGCTGCTTCCACCACCTGTTTGGTAGTGGTGACTGCATATCCAGCAAGCTTTCCCTCGTTTTTAATGAGACTGCTCCCATCTGTAAATAGTGTCTGATCTGGGGAAGGGAGCAGTTTGTCTTGGAGGTTGGGGCGACTGGCATAAACTTCCTCGATCACTTCAACACAGTCATGCTCAGGAGTCCCTTCCTCATCTGGCAAAAAGGTTGGAGGGTTTTGATTGCACACTGTTTCAATTTTCACTCTGGGGTTTTCACAGAGTAAACCTTGGTAATGTGCGAGCCAGGGATTTGATATCCACCAATGCCCATGTGAGTTCATTAGGGCAGTGACTGCATGTGGCACCATAACATGAATTGCCTGTCTGAGGGTTAATTTGTCGGCTTCTTTGACTAGGGTTACGGTTGCTTCCAGGGCTTTCAGGCAGGACGGCCACCCTGTAGCCACGGGGTCCAGCTGCTTAGAGAGGTAAGCAATGGGTCTTTGCCAGAGGCCGACTGTTTGTGTGAGAACTCCCAATGCTACTTTTTTCTTTTCATGCACGAACAGGTTAAAGTTTCGAGTTACATCCGGGAGCCCCAAGACAGGGGCTCTGCCGAGTTGTCTTTTGATGTTTTGTAAGGCCCCCTGTTGAGCTTCTCCCCAGACAAGAGGCTCTTTTTCTGGACCTGCCAGAACTTTGTAGAGGGGTTTGGCCATGGCTGCAAACCTGGGAATCCAGATGTGGCAGAACCCTGCAGCCCCGAGGAACTCGCAAAGCTTTCTTTTTGTGGTGGGGGTAGGGATGGTGCAGATCACTTTCTTTCATTCAGGTCCGAGTGTCTGGTGCCCTTGTGTGATGCTGAACCCCAGGTACTTGACCTGCTGTTTACAGATCTGGGTCTTTCTCAAAGACACTTTGTGCCCAGTCTGTGTTAGAAGTTGTAGGAGAGTCTGAGACTCCAGCAGTCCTCTTCCTTCTCACTGGCAAGTAGGAGGTTATCCACATATTGTAAAAGGGTACACCTGCAGTCCTCCTGGGGGTAGGTGGCCAAATCTGCTGCCAAGACTTCCCCAAAAAGGGTAGGGGAGTTTTTGAAGCCTTGCGGGAGCCGGGTCCAGATTAGCTGAGTTTTCTGCTGGGTTTTGGGATCTTTCCATTCAAAGGCAAACATAGGCTGGCTCGAGGGGGCCAGCTGCAGGCAGAAGAAGGCGTCTTTCAGGTCCAGGCAAGTGAACCAAGTGGCTTCAGGCGGCAGCTGTCCTTGCAAAGTATATGGGTTGGGAACAACTTGATGTAAGGTGAGAGTGGCATTATTAATGGCTTGTAAATCCTGCACTGATTGATATCCGGTCCCATCTGGCTTTTTCACTGGTAATAATGGGGTGTTCCAGGGTGACTGGCACTCGATTAGAATTCCCTCTTTTCTCAGGCGATCTATGTGTTCGACCATGCCCAATTGCGCTTCGCGGGGGATTGGGTACTGCCTCTGCCGGACCAGGACCACTCTAGGCTTCAGGTCGATGATGATGGGTGCATGGTTCCGTGCCATTCCTGGCAGGTTTTTTTCTGCCCAAACCTAGGGGAAAAGCTCCAGCAGTTTTTCCGGATTCTGACCTGAATTTTCTTCCACATGAAGTCTCCATTCTTAGCTTTGGGGTACGGTATTGAGGAGAGTGAGGCCGGTCCCAAGGCTTAAGCTTGCTCTCCCTTCAGATGTGAAGGAAATCTGAGCTCCCAGTTTGGTTAAGAGGTCCTTACCAAGCAGGGGGACTGGACATTCAGGCAGGTACAGAAATTCATGAGTCACTTCGTGGCCACCAAGCTGGCAAGTTCTTGACTGGCAAAAATGCCATTGGCTTGACTTGTCCCCAGTTGCTCCTATGATATGAGCAGTTTTTCCACTAAAAGGGGTGACAGGGGTTGTGACCACAGAATATTCAGCACCAGTGTCCACCATGAAAGTCATTGACTGGCCCCCGACTTATAGTTTGACCATGGGCTCATGGGGGCCAAATTCCAGTAAGCTTGGTCACCCCTATTCAGGGTTGAGCCCTGCCAGCCTGATCAGATGGTTTTGGGGCTCAGGTCGGTATTTCCCTTTAGGAATGTTCCCTCTATGTGCCTGAGTCTTTTGGGGGCACTCATTTTTCCGGTGTCCACTCTCTTTGCAGTAGGTGCATTGGTCTCTGGCCATGGGCACCCTTCTGGTGCTTGTTC
The DNA here is from genome assembly GCA_029593785.1 of Cabassous unicinctus. Taxonomy (NCBI): domain Eukaryota; kingdom Metazoa; phylum Chordata; class Mammalia; order Cingulata; family Chlamyphoridae; genus Cabassous; species Cabassous unicinctus. The sequence goes on from JAQZBX010013798.1 coordinate 18,472, forward strand.
CTCCTTTTTGAGGTGGCCCTTCTCATCTGGTGGGGTCAGGATTTCCCAAGGCTGCTGCCAGTAGGGAGGCTTGATGTTTTATTCGCTTCTTGGCTTCTCATTACGTGGCTTCATCTTGATTGATGAATACTTTGTTGGTGACTTCAAGCAGTTGAGACATGTTAATCCCTGCAAACGCTTCTAATTTTTGGAACTTTCTTTTAATGTCCATTGCTGTCTGCGCAACAAAGGCAGTATTCACCATCCTCTGGTTTTCCGGTGCTTCTGGGTCAAAAGTGGTGTAGATTCTGAAGGCCTTGCAAAGTTGTTCATAGAAATCTCCCAGAGATTCGTTGGGCTTTTTAGTAACTAAAGTTGTCTTTCTCATGTTTGTGGGTCGTTTTGCCCCTTCTCAGACCCTTTGGAGGAGCGCTTCCTGATGTTGCTGGAGTGCAGCCCATCCCTGATCAATGTTGAAGTCCCAGTTAGGTTGAGCCTCTGGTGCCACCTCTCGTGCCCAATCTGTCAGGTTTAAGATGCCAGTGGGGACCTGCTCCTGCAGCCACTTTCGGGTTTCATCAGAATCTGTCGTCTCTCCTCTGTATTAAACAAAGTCAGGGGGAGTTGGTGGCAATCATCACAAGTAGGACAATGGGTTTGAAAAATGGATTCCATGAGATCAGTAAGGGCCTGGGGCTTTTCTGAGTAGAAGGGGGTGTGGTGCTTCCAGCTTAAGAGGTCTGTACTTGTGAAGGGCTGATAGTATAGAACAGGCCTTTAGGTTGGATGGTCCCATCCTTGTCGATCTGCGCCAGACCCTGTGTTTCACGGAGAGACATCTGTAACGCGGGTTGTGCCGACCGGAGCCTCCTTGTTAGTGGGGTTGCAGGGCTTTCTTCAGAGGGGGTCGATGTTCTTGGAGGGACCAAAGGTGGGGTGTTTCTGGGAGATCGACCTGCACTCCTGGGCTAGAAGGAGAGACCGAAGGTGGGGGTGTTTCTGGGAGATCTGCCTGCACTCCCAGGCTAGGAGGAGAAGCTAGAGCGGCCGGAGTGTATGGCGGTGGTGGTGAGGGTGGTGGATCCTCCTCTGAGGACCCTTGATGAATGACTGGCTTCGAGAGCTCCATTCCCTGTGCACCCAAGACCCTGCTCTGTCCCTTTTTTCCAACGCACAATCAAACCCAAGGAGGTAGAGTCTGGGCTATCTTTATCCAAGAGTTGATGTAGGGAAACTGATCAGGGTGTCAAGGAGTTCCTGTGGCAAGCAGCCACACTGTGGGGACCCTGGCTATATCCAGGGTCCCTTCTGAGGGCTAGTCAACATTAAAAGTAGGCCACTCTACTTCACATAAGGTTAGGAGGGTGCCAGGGTTCATCCGGATGCCATAATCTCTGGAAAAACCCCTCTTGAAATTCTTGAGCATGCAGTTTAAGACAGTTGACTGTGATGAGTCCATACCCTGCATCAGAAGCACAAGACAGACAAGGGAAGGGGTCGCCTCTTTCAAGGCCACTTAGATGCCTGCCTGTCTGCATCTCTCGCAAGAACTTCGGCTTGTCTTGGCTTAGGCAACCAGGCAGAGTTCGGGGTTGGCTGTTATGCCATATGATGTAGCCGTGGAAAACAGGTTAGGGCCCACATGGGCTCCGTAGCAAAAAGCTTTGGAGTCACAGACTGGAATAACAGAGGCAAGCGTCTGTCATCCTCACTCACACACACAAGCGCTCAGAAGTTATGCAGTACCACCCACAGGGATTGCCCTATTCTGGAATCTCTGTACTCAAGATTTTGGGAGGTGATCAGTCTCCCCTTCTGTCCAGAGACGGGCCTGACTGAGGACTTGACACCCAGGGTATTATCTTTCCAAAGTCTTCTGGCACTGTTCAGTCTGCCTCCTCACTGAGTCAGGTCGAGTTGTGAGGACATGGTCCACCGGGACCGCCTCAGAATGATGTTTCATCAAGAGGATGGGTGGCGCCCACCTCGTTCACTCCGAGATTGCCATCGGCCCCACCCATCAGCCCTAAGTTGGAGGCACAACAGGACTGCTTGATTGGGTTTTCCTGGTCAGGGATCCAAATGTTGTGGCAGATGGAATGAAACCCAAGCGGCACTCTGAGGGGTTGGGTGAACGAAGTTCTATTTTTTGGAGAGTCAAGTCTCCAAAAATCTGAGCCCTGTGTCTTGATTTTCTTAAGCTTATATAGGAACTCTAAGCAGGCAACTTCCTAAGCATGCGGGCAGGCAGGCTTACAAAAGCAAAAGGAGCGAGAGTCATTATCTGTTTAGAGTTGTAAATTCCAGTTGAAAGGGGCAGGTGGGGAGTGCTTATCTTCCTAAAGATGTGGATTCCAGGGAGAAAAGGGGGGAAAGGGAGAAAAGGGACCAAGGGGAATTTATTTTCCTATAGCTGTGGGTTTCTCCTGAGGGGGATTAGGGCCCTGGGCCTTTCTTTTTCACTATCATGCCAATTTTTTGGTGTGTGAAAAATAACTTTCTGAAACAGGTGTAATTCCCCTCCCTTAAACATTTCTTGCTGTATTTTACTTGTTTCTGTTGTAGGTTTTGTTGTTATTTGTGTATTTATTTTTAAGTTTTGATTGGATGATATCATAAGACAAGTTTAGATTACCAAATGGTTTTGAACACATTCTGATTACTTCTCAGTTCATTTCTTAACACTATTTTATTTAAAAGACTGATATATATTAAACACTGGAAATGATATAGTGACTTGCAGCATGGACTTTGGAAAAATCAGTTCTTTCAATATTTTTCTTTAATTTTCATATTTAAATTTGACTTATAAAATAATATAAATATTATTAATACAAGCTAAAAAACAAATGACACAATAAATGCAATAAACTCATCATAAGAATTAGAAAATTATTATGTAGGTTATCAACTTATAAACTATATTAACATTAGAATTGCTTTGCCAATATTTTAATTAAGATTTTTGAATTCACTTTTATAAATTACATGGGCCTATAATTTTCATTGACTGCACTTTCCTTTTTTGTTAATGACGATATCTTTTAATAAAGGAATTATTATTCTAATAGAGAAGTTTATGTAAGATAGGCATTATCTTTCCAAAATTTTGTAGAATCCTTGCAGAATTAATCTTCTGGTGTTTTACTTGTGGGAAGATTCTTAACTATTGCTTCAATTTCTTTATAACTATTCTACAGAAATATACATATTTCTTATACCTGTTCCATAGAATTTTTCTTTTTCTGAATTAGTTTTATAGTATCTATTATTTTAATTTTATCTGTCTCTATTTTGAAAGAGATCTTTCTACTTCCTCTTCTTCATCAAATTTATTGGCATAAAATGTAGTTATGTATTCAATATTTTATTTTTAGCGTGAGAAATATATGTCATTTACTTTTAACACCTGTTTTAGTTTCCTAGGCTACTTAAAGCAAATACCGTGAAATGGTTTGGCTTCAACAATGGGAATGTATTAGTTTAAGGATTGAAGCCAAAGAAATATCTAAATCAAGGCATCATCGAGGTGATGATTTCTTCCCAAAGACCAGCTGTGGGTTATCCTTGTCTCCTCTGCCACATGGCAAGGCACTTGGTGGTGACTATTGGTCTCCTTTCTCTTCTGGGTTTCCTTGCCTTCAGCTTCTTGTTTCCATGGATTTTTCTCTGTTGTTATTAATTCTGTTTATAAACTATTCAGTGAAAGGATTTAGACCTTTCTGATTTTTTAAATTTTCTTTTAAAGAAGTTTTAAATTACAGAAAAGTTACATAAAAAATATAGAGAAATTCCATATACCTCCCCACCCTCCCTCTCACATTTTACCATATTAAATAACATCTTTCATTAGTGTGGTACATTTGTTACAACTGATGAATATTGAAGCACTGCTAATAACCTTGGTCTATATGGTTACATTCTGGTTTATACTTTCCACCGTACAATTTTATAGATTTTGATAAATGTGTGATGGACTATATCCATCATTGCAATATCATGCAGAAGAATTCCAATAACTGAAAAATGTCCCTTGTTGCACCTATTATTCCTTTCTCTTCCTCAGAACCTCTGGTGATTATTATCTTTATAACAGCATTACAAGTTCTTCCATTTCTATATAATAATAAGTCTACTTTAGACCGTAGTTGCATCTCCTACTTATGTTTGTTTATTCCTCATTCTTGAAGATTTTGGGATGGTTATGCCCCCTCTGCTTCTGATTGAGAGGGGACTTAGGTTCCATGGGGCAGATGGATGGAACTGTCTTGCTTGCAGTTGTAGATTTTTCTCTGTATTTTTGGAATGGTGTTGTTCATCATCATCATTTTGTTAGTTTTCCTGGGCAAATCTGATGAACTGGAGAGTAAGTCTTGGCTGCAACTCTGCTGAGATTCAGAACTTACCTGGCATATGAACAGCTGGAAGACTCAAGTCTCTGGGACATATATTTAATAGGTTTAGTGCTATTTGCAGGTTCAAATAAAAGGGGCAGAAAAACCATGTGTACAGAAATTATAAATGAGTCTAACTCTGCTACATTGAGGAGATCAGTTATCATATATACCAAGATAAGGCCCACCAATGGGGTGCCAATTTCAAGGGTTGCCTTCCCTGTCTATAGTGTCCAGATGTCTCCAGATCCCCCAGAAGCATAGACCTATCCTGATTGAGGTGGAAAACACCTTAACTGAAGTAACCTCATCAAAAATTCCTACTTAGAATGGGTTTATACCCACAGGAATAGATTAGATTTAAGAACATGTTTCCCTTGGGTACATAAGCTTCAAATCACCACAATACATACTCTGGGCCCCCAAAAGTCAAGATCTCTCCACATACAAAATACATTCTTTCTATCACAATACCCTAATAGCCTTAAGTCATTTCAGTAACAATGCTAAGTACAAAATAGGCTATAGGCTATAGGTATTGTCCATCCTGGGGCACAATTCCTCTCCATCTGTGGACCTGTGAAACCTAGAAAACAAGATATCTGCTTCCAATATACAAAGGAGCATCAAGCACAGGAAATATTTCCATTACCATAGGAAGAAATTAGAAGGAAAATAGGGGTCATGGGTTACAAACAATTGTGAAACTCTGCAGGACATATTCCATTAGATTTCAGGTCTGAGAAATGAATGATGTTTTGTCCCCTAGGCCTGATGGAATGGCATTCCCAACCCTTCCAAATGCTCATGCAGTGGCCATATACTCCCCAAGCACTGGGTTGAAAAGTCCAGCCTCTTCAAGCATCAGAATAGTGGCCAGGCTCTCTAGAACAACTGGGGACAAGTTCCACCTTTGTCAAGTTGTAGAGTGGCAGCCAGACACTCCACAATCCATGGGGCTTATGTCCATCCTCTCTGAGGACAGGGACAACAGCACTCTTCTGAACAATGGAATAGAAGGCCTGCCCTCTCCAAGAGCTGGGGCATATTCCCACTTTCTGCACACATGGGTGGTTCACTCTCTTGGTCCAAGAAAATGTCCAGACATCAGCTTCCATGGTTCTGCCCGTGAAGTGATTTTTTTCCCTTAAAGTTATCCCTTTATTGTCCCTTTAAATCCAGGCAGGTAGTGATTCTGTTTATACAGATCTCACAAAAAACTTGTTGGATTTGCATGTAGTACCCAGGGGTCCAAACTAGCAGACGAAGATCTTTGCACAGATCCTTCCTGGAAAACTACACCACCAATTCTCATTTGCACTGAAATCACTGATTTGGATGCATGTTCATTTCAACCCTCACACAGAGCACTATTCTCTGGAGACTCACTTCCAGAAACTCAGAATTTTCCAAGTCATCAATTTCTGGTTTCCATGTGTCCAGCAGTTCAGTTCCCAACTTATCCCTTTCCTACTGCATTTTACTATCAGCTGCAAGGAGAAACCAGGCTGAACTTTCCACATTTAGCTTTGAAGTCTCCTCAATTTTCCATCTTCAACACAGTTAAATTCTGCCTTCCCTTTGACATCAGAACTCAATTTCACCAAGTTCTCTACCACTTTAAAACAAGGATCACCTTTCTTCCACTTTCCAATAACAAAATTTATCATTTCTGTCTAAGGCTTCTTCAGAAGTACCTTTAGCATCCATATTTCTTCCAAAAGTCTGTTCCAAACAATCTAAGATTTTCTATGAAGCACTTCGTAATTCTTCCACCCTCTACTCATAACCTAATTCCAAAGTCATTTCCATAGTTTTGGTATTTGCAATAGCAGCATGTCATTCTCCTCTTACCAAAACTGTTTCAGTTTCATAGGTTGTTTAAAGCAAATACCATTAAATGGTGCAGTTTGAACAATGGGAATTTATTATTACACTTATGAGGCTGAGGAAATGTGTAAATCAAGGTCATGCTTTCTTTCTAAAGACTAGCTGCCAGAAATCTTTAATTCCTCTGCCACATGGCAAAGCCCTTGGCAACATCTGCTTGTCTTTTCTTTTTTGTTCTGGATTTCCTTGCTTTCAATCTCGCTTCTGTGGCTTTTTCTCTGACTGTCCTCATTCTTTTTACAAAGGACTCCAGTAAAAGAATTAAAATCTATCCTGAATGAGGTGGGACACAACTTAATTCAAGTAACCTCATCACAATGTTCTACTTATAATGGTTTTACACCCACAGGAATGGATTACATACAAGAACATGTTTTTGTTTCTGGGGTACACAGAACTTCTAACCATTCTAATACATAACTTGTTCTTTGTTATTTTTCGAGCAAACACTCCAGAGCTTTGTTATTAATCTTTTCAAAGTTATATTTGTCTTTTATGATCATCTCTATCATATCATATTATCCTAGTTATTTCTGATATTATTATCACATGTTTTTTTTGGCCTTATTTATTTTATCCATAACTTCTCCCCGATATAGATTTCATTCATTAAAATTCAGCCTCTAACACTGATACATTGGGGAGCATATACTCCAAAATAAGACCCACTGACAGTGTGTTGAGTTCCTGAGATTGTCTGCCCTGTCAATTTCCCTACACATGACTCTTCTGCCCCTTTTATTTCAACCTATAATTAGCACTATACTTGTTAAATATATGTCCCAGAGACTTAAATCTTTGGTATGTTCATATGCCAGTTGAGCTCTGACTCTCAGGAAGATTTGCAACACCTACTCCCCAGTTCATTGTACTCATACAGGTCAACTAATAAAAGGATGATGATGGACAATGCCCATTCCAAAAAACAGAATATCTACAACAGTAAGCAAGACAGGTCTATTCATCTGCGCCATGAGATCTAAGCCCCTTTGCAATCAGAAACAGAGTGGGTATCACCATGCCAAAATCCTCAAGATTGAGGAATGAACAAACATATGGGGGGATTGCAACTATGGACTTAGGTAGACTTATGATTATTCTAGCAGTGGAAGAAATTGTATCAGTGATACAAAGGCAGTGGCCACCAAAGGTTTTGAGGGGAGGGAGAGGGAAAAATAGATGTAACATGGGGTACTTTGGGAACATTGGAATTGTCCTGCACAACATTTCAATGATTTTTACAGGCCATAATACATTCTGTCAAAACCTATAAAATTGTGCAGTATAAAGTGTAACTATAATGTAAACTATAGTCCATGGTTAGTAGCAATATTTCAATATGTGTTCATCAATTGTAACAAATGTACCACACTAATGAAAGATGTTGTTAATGGGATAAAGTGTGGTAGAGGAAAGGGTGGGGCATATGGGAATCCTTTATATTTTTAATGTTACATTCTATAATCTAAGGAGTCTTTGAAAATAAAAAATTAACTAAAAAATTCAGCATTTAAGCTTTTTAGATCTAATTTTACTTCTTCCTATTGATTTAGCTGCATCCTATAAGCTTGGATATATTTTCATTATCATTCATTTTTCAATTTTTCCATTAATGCTAACTATAGAAGCTTCTTTGACACATATGCTAGTTAGAATGCTTCTTTTGTTTCATTTAAAAATTTTTAATTTAAATTTATCCTTTACTAATGATATATCTTAATTGCATTGGTTTTTTTCCCCTAAGAAATTCCTAAAAAATTCTTTAAATTCACTTTGTGACATATTATGTGATGTTTTCTGTGATTGAGGAAGGAGGGGCAAGTACATTTTCAAATGTGGGTAGCAAGTTCCACAAAACCATATTAAAATATCAAATGAGTTAATTCTATTTTTCAGTCCCATTATTTTGTTATATATTTGGTCTGCTGGTAGTATCAATAAAGAGAAATTTGTATGGCTACGATGGTGGATTTGTTATTTTCTCACTTTATTTTAAATATTTTGCATGTTTGGTATAATTAATGATTTATAATTATGTCGTCATCCACTTTATCAGTAATGCTTTTATATATGAAAGTCTCAAATTAGTAAAGCTATATAAGCTTTCTAGAGAATGTTTTTGCTTGGTTTATCTCCTTTCCCCTCTTCTATTTAAACCTTTGTACGTTATTATGGTTTGGAAATATTTCTTGCTAAAAGCATATTGCATGATTTTTTTTTCAGTAGCCAATATTGTCCTGTCTTTCAGCTACTGAGATTAATTAATTTAAGTTTATTGTGTTCATTTACATACTTGGATTTTTTATGACATTTTGCTTTTAATTTCTATTTTTTTCTGCTCTTCTGTTTATTTTGTTCACATTTCTTGATTCTTTTTCTGGCTGGTTGGGTTTATTTGCTCATTTAATATTTTTCTTTCTTCTGGTTTGAAAATTATACATATTGTATCTCCCCATTTAATAATCACTTCATTTTACAATGTACAAAAACAGTCAAAAGCCAAACATCACCTTACAATTCTCCATAAAAATAAAAACTAATGAACATTTTAACTTCCATCTGTATTAGTCAGCCAAAGGGGTGCTGATGCAAAGTACCAGAACTCTGCTGGCTTTTATAAAATGTATTTATTTGAGGTAGAAGCTTACAGTCACAAGGCCATAAAGAGTAATTTACTTCCCTCGCCAAAGTCTGTTGCCACGTGTTGAAGCAAGATGGCTGCCAGTCTCTGCAAGGGTTCAGCCTTCTTCTTCCTCCTAAGGCTCTGTGGTCCCAACTCATTCTGATCTCAGCTGTAGGCTAGCATAAGGCTCGTCTCTCTCCCTGGGGCTTATTTCTTTTTGGGCTTTCTCAGCTGTTCAGGGCTCTGGTCTCATCAACTGCAAACTATCAGGCGAACAGCTTGGTTCTCTCCCCAGGGCTCCAGTGTCCAAAACTAAACTCTCTGTGTTCTCCTTCTCTGTGTATTTACTTCCCTGTCTTAGATTGAGCATCTGTTTATATAGCCCACAAGGGGGTGGGGGTGGGGACTCAAACCAAGTTGCCCTAATGATGTGGTCAAACAAAAGCCCTAATCTTCATTTAATGAAGTAAAAGTGAAACCTCTGAATCTAATACAAACTAATATGCCCAGAGGGGCAGACTAATTTACAAACACTCCAATATCTATTTTTGGAATTCATAAACAATACCAAAATGCCACACCATCACAACATTCTGGCTTAATTGCTGTTGTTTTCTAATATTTTATGTTTGAATTTAAGTTTCACCCAAGAAATTGGGTATTAATACTATCATCCATATTAACAATATTAACACACAAAACACAGGGTTGGGTTGTTAAATCCGACTCACGAAAGCCAGAAATCTTATCCACTATCAAGTTTCACTTGTAATTTCAAAGTTTCCATCTGAGATGAAGCAGAGAGAGTGGTCTGGGACATTCAGAGTGGCTTCTCTGGTTCTTCCTCTCTCTGCCAGCCATGTACCTCTGGTCCAGAATTATAGATGAGGTCCCTAATTGAGTTTCTTACTATTTCTTCACAAACCAAAGAGAATTTAAAATAGGAAATGTTTCCATTTTACACACCAGGTATTGTATAGCTTATCTGACCTCCAGGGAAGTATGTCTCATAGATTCTGAGTTTATTTACTATAAGTAATCATTGAGCTGGAGATCATCTGCAGTGACAGCATTCAACAAATAAGATCTGAGGAGGTCTAACTGACAAGGAAATGTGACCTAGTTAGTTACCTGCCATCTTCTTACTCCTTGGAGGTCACCAAGTAAAGGGAGGGACTGGATCATTGGCAGCTGGTTTACCTCCTTCCACCCACATCTATGCATGACCTATTGCACTGCTACTTGCTCTTTTAACTCATACCATACTTGTAGCACTGCTGTCTTTCTTTCTAAAGCATATTTGTAGAAGTTCTTCCAGCACATGGACCTTGGTAACAAACTATCTCAACTTAGGTTTATTTGCAAATATCACCCTTATTTTTGAAAATCCGTTTTGTTGAATACATAAATTTGCATAACAGTTATTTTCTTTGAACATATTTGGATACTTTTTCACTGTGTTTTGTTTGTATTATTGCTCTTGAAAAGCCTGCTGTTATGCTATATGTCAATCATCATTTCTTTGTATGTGAAATATTCTTTTTCTCTGACTGCTCTTAACATATATTGTTTGCCTTGATATGTTCTCATTTTGTTTCTAGGCATGGTTTTCTATTACTTCATCCAATTTTGGAAATGTTATGCTTTCTTGATATGAAAATTCATGTTTTTCCCTGAAATATAGAAATATTCAAAATTCTCAGTCATTGATTATACAACTACAGCTTTTTATTGCTCTTTATTTTCTCTTCTTTGATCTTCAGTTAAATGTTCATTAAACCTTTGCATAACATTTTCTATGTCTCATGACATTTCTTTTGTTTTGTTTTTCTCTCCTTTTCTCTTTTTTCTTGCATTCTGGTTAACTTTTTAGATATGTTTTCCAGCTCACTAATTCACTAATCAGAGCAGCTATTCAACCATATCAGATGAAATGTGTTTAAATAATGTAACTTTAAAATTGTATAAATGTTATATATACTCATTTTCATTTAGATTGGTATTATATAAGCATATTACATTCAAATTAATTAAATGAAGAGAACCACCATGTGCAAAGATGGAATTTATCAGGAATTGAGTGTGATTATTATAACTATTTTCAGTCATGAATATAAAAAATAAAGTGTTAAAGTTTTGTATATAAAATAAAAAAAAAATTTGTGGCTATATTAGGATAACCTTCACTTTCTCAATAGATTTACATTATTTTGCATTATATCCTTAATTAAAATTTCCTAGAAAATATAACTATAATTAGTAACACTTGAATATAAAAGGCTATAGAGTAACAAAGAGAAAAATGATTATTGACCCATTCAGAAAATATAGTTTAGTAAAGTTGAATTAAGTATCCATTCCATGATACACATTGCATTGGATTCTTGAATAGGCTAAGATGATAGTAGCAGATGATTATTTTGCCCTGTTGGAATCATGGAAGTTTAAAGGTGACACAAGAAAGACACACCTGCTAAATTTAACCAAACTAATGCATTTTATAATCTGTCTTCAGAGTTCAGAAAGGTGAGAAATCAATGCCAGAGGGAATGGTAGAGAGCTTGCAAAAGGTATGATTAAAATTTTAAACCTATTAAATACCAGAGAAAACAAGTATTTTTTATTCCAAGTGATGTTTAACAAAGTAGCTAAAAAATAGGTAATTTGGACAACGAAAGAATTTTTCAGCTGATTTATTTATGACCTGAGCATGTAATAAAATAGTACATATAAATTAAAATGAAATGTCCATAATTTCTATAACTGATTAATTAAAATACAAACTTGTGCATTTTGTGGCACTCTCCTATATTATTCAGTATTATTCCATATTATTAAAGTGGAAATGAGAGAATCAAAAGATAAGCAATAAGGAACAATGGCATAAATATTTTGTCAGAAGAGGTTATAGAAGATATCTTTTAATTCTATAGAAATTTAAATTATGTGGTATTCTATTCTGGCTGTAACAAATACCACAAACTTGGTGAATTAAAAGAACACACATTCATTATCTAACAGTTCTTTAAATTGGAAGTTTGACAAGAGTCTCACTGGGTTTAAAATAAAGTTATCAGGACAGCTGAATTCTTTTCTGGAAGATCTTGGTGAAAATCCATTTCCTTGCCTTTTCCAGCTTCTAGAGGCCATCTGCATTCTTTGGATTATGGCCCCCTACCTCTCTATTCCAGGTCTATAATATCAGGTTAAATCCTTCTCACATCACGTCTCTCTGACGCATCTTCCATTGCTGCATCTCTCTCTCTGACTGCAGTCAGAAAAAGTCCTCTGCTTTTGAGGACTCATGCCATTATATTGGGACCACCTTGACAATATAGGAAAATTTCCCTATCTCAAGGTCCCCAAAACTCAATCACATATGAAAATTATCTTCTCAAATGTAAGGTATCATATTCACATGTTCTGGGAATTAGGACATGGGTGTCTTTGAGGAGTATTATTCTGACTACTACATAAGATATGAAAGAAGGGTCTGTTGGAAATTGAATCACGTACCCTAAAAAAGACATATTCAAATTCTTAATCCACATTCTGGTGGGTGTGAACCCATTTGTAAATAGGACATTGGAAAATATTATTATTATTTAAGGTGTGGACTCATTTATGAATAGTATCATCAGAGATCCTATTTAGATGAGGCCAAATTGAATCAGAATGGCCTTAATTCTTATGACTGTGTCCTTATAAGCAAGGAAATTCAGGCTCAATCAGTCAGTAGAAACCAGAAGTCAGAAGAAAGTCCAAAGTCACTGTAAATCAAAAGAGCAGACTCAAGGAGAGAGAGAGATGATCATGTGATAGAGGATAGCTCAAATGCTACAGACCCTGAGAGAATTGCATGGCCTGTTGAGACCTTGATGTTTTAACTATAGCCTCCAAAACCATAAGACAATACATTTCTATTGTTATGTCATCCTGTTGTGTTAAATTTGTCACAGCCCTGGCTATCTAAAATACAGGATAATTAATACAAAAGTAGAAAAACTATCCAGTGTCCACCAGTGACTTTGAAAGAATAATTTTCAATATCAATGTTGTCTTAATGTATCATTTTGCTAGTATTATCGTCTACAGTATTGACATAATAAAAACATAAATTTGTGAGAAAATAGGTACATTGAATGGCAACACATGGTTATGGTTTCCTAGAAGTACATTAAGATTGATATTTGACAAAGAGAAACATTATGGATACTGTTAAATACTTCCCTATTTAATTTGGGTGAATTAAAAAATGGTCATATGATGGTGATGCTTGCTCAGTCTTCATTGGTGACATACTGTTTCCAAAATCAGATGTAGTTTTTATACTGGCTGTAATAAAAAAAAAATAGTATTCTATTTCTGGATGCACATCATTTTTGTGAGCTTGGTCAATTTATTCTCTCAGTCTATTAAATCAGGAAATAAATACTATAATAATTACAATGTGTCCAGTTGTTATAGCATCTCACAGAATGCTTGACACATATGGTGCTAATTATGTATTTATTGAATGAATGAATGAATAACTTAATCTCACGAGAATTAATTTTCACTGAACATATGGTATGCTGATTAGCTATATGATGTCTTTTAACATTTTCCAAGGACATTCAATCTATGAAAACAAAGTGAGCATATTACTCTGTAATTTACATGTGGCATTAGGCCAATCCAGTGCTCTCAGCTTTATCTGGTTATAAGGATTTGGAGTCACATGCCTGATTATCCAATAGGTAAAACTGACTAGAATATTTATCTGTGTGCTGGCAAATAAGATTTTAATTCAAACTTTTCAAGTTGAAGAGTATTATTCAGGTACATGGGCTTATAATATACATCAAGACTTTGGACAAGTATCCAAATCTACTCCAGGATTGTCTGTGGTAATAATATGATACAGCGATTACAGAGATCAAACATAGATATTTGGACAAGTTTAGAATTATCTTTAAGAAGTTTCAGGATGTTCTCTATTTAGCTTGAAATAAAATCCATAAATATAATATGAGAAAAGATTGGAATTATCAATATGAGTACAGAAGTGGCTTTTCACATAACACTATATTTCTGAACTGATCAGCATTCATAGCTGATTAACACAGTAAATAAGAATTGTAGATTCTATCTAAATTATCTTAGAGCCAATAGAAGCCAAGAACAGCTCCTACTAAGGACTTAGTGATTGTCAAACAGACCTAAGACTGCATATGAATAAGCTGACTTTTGAAAATAATTTTCTGAAACTGGCAAAACATTTAGCACCTTTCATGGTACTCTCATGGTAGCCTAGTGTCTCTACCATAGCACTTAATGTTAATTAAGTAGGAGTTTCCAACTAATGTGTGTTGAGTGAATTTATGAAAGAATGAGTGAGTGAGTGAATCAGTAAAACAATAAATAACATATAGGCTTTGCAAGTAAAGAATAACCCAGTTTGTGTTTAAGACACCTAGATCTTGGAAAGATCTCCCAGGAGAACAAATCAATGCCAATGCTATGTATCCCTTACCTAGTCTATTCAGGTTTGCTTCTGTGAAGTTCATAACAGTCCAGGAAAAAAGTTACATACAGATGAAATGAAGAGTTATTTTAAAATTATTACTTCAGACTGAGAATTTAACCACATTCTTTGAATGTTCTAGGAGAGTGTTGATTTTTCTGACCTCTACAACATATGCATCTTGCTCTTGCTTTACAGGATTCAGATGCTACAAATTGGCCTATAGTATAAAAATAAATCCAGAGCATGTGCATAAAACTTACCACACTTATAAAGAATAAGTTTAAAACAGATACCCACCATGGAATTCAGAACTTAGCTATTGCATACAATAGAATATCACTAGGCAACAAGAAGGGCTGTAGTAGCTCACTGTTGATCATTTTGTCCACCATCATAGAAAAAGAATGTTGAGTCCATGTTTGCTTTCCACTTGAATTATGTGAATTACAAATCACAGTTATTTAAGATCATCGATAACAGATCTGTGTTCATATTGTACCTGTTGTCTGGATAAATTGCAATCATTATGATGTAAGTTTTTGGGATTTTAGGCAACATTAAATAAAAGGTTTTCAGAGTTACTTATACTTAGTATTAAATCAATTCAATGATATCTAAATTTAAATATATATATATTGATAAAATCTCCTGTCCTCAGCAAACATCTAGCATGGTTTTATCTTACCATTTTCAAATATATACTATAATTGAACTCAAATGAGGAGTCATTCAATTTATATCAAGCTCTTTAGATTTTCCTAAATATATCATCCAAGTTAGAAACTAAGTAGACTAAGGAGAATTGGTGCTCTTATGTCCACATAAACTTGAACAATGTGAAATAGTTTATCATTTTAAACTGTTTATTTTCCAGTTTTTTTTGTTATTATTAATTTATATTTGTGTATGGTTGTGTGTGTCTTACTATCTCAGCTCCTGAAACAAATACCATACAATGGGTTCACTTAAACAACATGAATTTATTGGCTTACGGTTTTGAGGTTAGGAGAAGTTCAAAACCAAGGTGTCAGCAAGGCAATGTTTTCTCCCAGAAGACTTTGGTTTTCTAGGGCAGCCTGCTGGTGATCCTTGGTCCGTGGTTTTACGATTACACAGCAATGCACATGGAGGAGCCTTTGTTTTTTTCTGGGTTCTATTGACTTCAGCTTCCGGCTGCTTCCTGTAGCTTCTCATTGTGTGTCCAATGACTTCTCATTCCATGTCCAATGTTTTTTTTGTCTATAAGGGCTTCAGCCATATTGGATAAAGCCTGCCCTCATTCACGGTGGGAATATAATGATATCTTGAAAGTCCTGTTTACAAATGGGATCACACCCATAGGCCTGGGGTCTAGGAGCTGAACATGCCTTTTGTATGGAACATGATTCAATCCCCAACAGTATGCAACATATTTTGTAGTATATTTAGTTAAGCTTAAAATAAACTCTGAAATTTATTTTTCATGTTTTGCTAAAAGCTTTGGAAAGTTTTTAGGTATAATCAACAATTGGAAATATTAAGGCACTGATTAATAAATATCACAGTAGATTTTGATTTTAAAAGAGCATTATTTTACTGACTTTTTTGTGTATATAAATACAGACTTCTATCTGTACAAGATATGCATAAAAACTTAGTCTCATATACACACATATATATATATTCATGGGTAGGTATATATATGTATATTTGTATAGATGTATAGATGTGCACATATACATACATTTATACTCTTTATTTCAAATACCTGCAGAAAGATGGCTTTTATTATTGCAATTATTTGTTTTTTTTTTATTGCAATTATTTGGATAAATAAAATTAATTTAGATTTGTTGAACAAAGGAAAAAAATATCAAGCCCTATGTTCAAACTACATTCTGCCTTTTAAGAAGGTCTGAGTCTGCTATATCACCCAGCTTCAAATTAAAATAATAACCACAGAACTAAATCTAAGGGGTGATATTTGATTTTGTTTCTGAAAGATTAAAAATTATTAGATATTACTTTAATCTTAGAAACAAGAGTGTATTAGCATTTAATATTCACATTAAAAAGCTCAGGAAATTACTGGAATAAAGATGACAACTTGGTGCTACAATAATGGATATTTACTTATTTCTAATCTAATAAATGGCATATCTTTTCAAATATGCATTTTGAGGTTCTATGTTTATATTAATTTTTTGAAGAAATAGCATACTTAATTTTTAAAATATAAAGCATTTAATGCACTTCACTGAACATTAATTTTTATATATTAAAGTAATTTTTATTCATTTTTCTTGTAGTACTTTAGTTTCCCTTTAAGGAAATTGTTGCTCTTCTCTTCCCCTCTTGTATTCTCTCTTCCTTCACGTCCCTTCCCTTCATTTCCCTTCTTTTCTACTCCCACATCCATCTTGCCCTTAGATTATGGCAAAAGACTTTTGATGTGTTTTCTTTTAATTTCCTGGTAGCTAAAGCAAATGCTGTGCAATGGATTGGCTTTAAAAAATGGGAATATATTGGAGCATGGTTTTGAAGCTAAGTGAAGTCCAAAATCAAGGAATCATCAAAGTAATGTTTTCTCCCAGAAGACTGTGACATTTTGGGGGTGGTTGCCAATAATCCTTGGTTTTTGTTTTTGGGGTCATATGGCAATGCACATGGTATCCTCTGTGCCTCTAGGTTCTGTTGACTTTCAGTTTCTGTTGGCTTTCTCTGGCTTTCTCTTTCTGTGTCTGAATTTCATTCTGTTTATAAAGGAATCCAGTAATAGAATTCAGACGCATCACATTCAGTTGGGCCACACCTTAACTGAAGTAACCACATGAAAAGGCCTATGTGCAATAGGTTCACATATACATAGAGATGGATTAAGATTAACATGTTTTTCTGGGGTGCATAGCTCTAAGCTATCATATGTTTCTATAGTAGAGTAACTTCCAAATAGCCAGCAGACATGAATGAACTCATTTCAGTATTGGAAAATATTATATTTTTTGTCCTAAAAATCTAAAGATGAAAACAATGATGAAAAATTAAGTGTAGAACATGATGTATCATTAGTAAATCAGTTTATGGAATGTTCTTCCATAAATACAAATTCTTGTTCCCCCTAAATTGAATTTGCTATGTAAATAAAAATTGTTCCTCTTAAAATCAAAAGTTAATGATAATAGTCGTGATTTAAAATGAAAAAGTAGGAAGCATGTCAGTACTATCAAATCATCCAAATATATTTTAGTATTGTTTATTTAAAATTATTGACAGAAAAAATATTATTAAAAGTATCTTCAAGTCCTTCCCTACTTTCTGGGATCAACTAGCCACCTTTTCAGTGGGATATATATTATACACATAATAATTTTATATACTATACATAAATATCTCCTCATTTTGAATAATTATCACTTTTGCTTCACTTGGGTTTATAGGAAGGATTGGATTAATGAAAAATAAGTCTATTTACTAAGATTCTCATAATAAGCAAGCTGTTTCTGATGTTATTGTGAAAAACACACTTGGTTATCTGCTCACCATCCATTTCCTTTCTTCTACAGCAAGTCCCCATGTGTCCACATCGTCTCCCAATTCCCCATAGGCAGGGGATTGATTTTCATTTAGTTGAACTAATCAACATCATTCTTTTCACAGTGACATTGATTTGCTTTGGAGTGGGCATGTATCATTCTGGCCAAAGGATATGTGGTGTAATCTACAGGGTGAGTTCTGGGAAAAATTTCCACCTTGCATAAAAGCAGAAATATTGAGGAAAGCAGAATAGAAGCTAGAAAGATCTTGCACATGGGTTGATGTTTTTATGCCTCTGAACAAACCAATCTTGACACAGCCATATTTCAAGATATTGAAGTGAGTGGCTAAATGACTTACTGTTCAATCTTTTGGAGCTGGGATTCTAAAATGAACACCCATCAGTATCCTAACTGGCAATATTTTTCAAGAATTGTTGTGTGCATTTGGGTCCATGTAGGCCTGTATTCCTTAATGTAACAAATATGAAAATATTATATGTTTTTAAATATTAAATTAAAATATAAATAATTTATTTTAATTGTATTTGCTCCAAAAGTATAATCCCTTCTAGTGGAACTAATTACTCTGGGAATTTTATTTATGAACATTCCATGTTTTCTATAGCTCATTGATCATGAAGTATATTTCAGCCTTTGTTTCTTTTGTTTTGCTGTTATTTTTAAAAGTGATAAACAAAGAAAAATTCTGATTATCTGCACTTTAAGATAAAGCTCATAAAACATAACTCTTTTGTTGGATTAAAATTATCTAAAATATCATTGAGTCAATGAAGATGGTTAATGGTGTAACATATCATTTTTGAAAGCTTCAGGAAATTAAATTCAAACATATCAGCTTTCTGTACACCTGGTGCCTGTACAACTTATTGTCTGAATTTGATGGACTATAATGCAGATTACCTCCAGGATAGCTGGCATGTGAGTTTGGAATGAAGTGTAGCTAAATAATCTTTTTATTTTATTGTCCAGTTGTTTCAGTTTGTACATCAAATAGCTCCTGGGGTTAGATCAATAAAACTCTTTGGATGGCTGCAACTAAAGTAAAGAGATAAAGAAGTATTTCTTCCCTGAATTTTCTGTAAACTATTTCTCTATTCCACTTGACTTCAGCTGAAGAAAGTGGGCCTATAAAAATTGCATTTTAATATTATAGAGTGAAATGCCATCTTAAAGGGCTACATTTCCAAGGAAACTCTGAAAATGACCTCTATGTCCCATGTGCAAAAAGTAATTGCCCACTTTACTGCAATGAAAAATTTTATTATTTTCCAAAGTTTTATAATCTTTATATTCATTACATTACCCACTGATCAAGGGCTCTATTCTTAAAAAATCAAGACAGTGTTCTGAAACTGATACCTGACATTTACTTGAATGAAAAGAGGCATCATTTGGTGTGAACTTTCATTTTGATCTTTCCATACCCTGATTTCATTCCAAGCACTGTTTATTCCTTTTCATAGGCTCAAAACCAGTATTCCCTGAACATGCTCATTTTCTAAGTGACTTATCTAAGAAATAAAATTTATTTATGCCCTAGATGTCTATAATATAACACTAAATGCTAACTTTTCCCCTTAACAGCTAGGTTATTATAACCAAAGATCTAGAGCATGCATTTAGACCCTGTGACATTCTGCACTTCTGAGATGTAGTTTAATGTGAATAAAGTTTGTGAAGCCTGAAGGTTAAATTGACATTTAAGTGCTAGATACAGTCTATGAGTGCTGTATTCACACAATAAATAAATGAAGTAAATAAAGGTTTTAAAAGAGAATGGTCAAGCTCTGTAATTTCTTCTACTATATTTTATTAAGTATACTAGCCTTCAATTCATCCATTTATACATAAAGTCAATAAATATATGACTACTACTAATATAATAATTTCCTATGGCACAAATCTATACCTCAACTGGCATCTCTTTGGAGGAACAACTGGCAGACTTTAAAGGCCTGTGCAGAATATCTGTGTTTTTAATTATGCACCTGACTTAAAGAATTTAATGGGGTTGGCAAAGCATTTTGGAACCAATAATTTTAAAATGTAACTATATAACTTTTCTTATGGCTCTGCTTTTGACACTCAAAAGTGCAAGTCATTATTATACAGTTTCTTACTTTTGTGGTAAAGATAAGATAATCAAAACTAATTTAAGGAGAGGAAGCTGATGGATAATTTCAGAACATATCTTATACTGTTACTGAATTTCTCCTTATGTTGTGATATTGAGTTCAAATATATACATTGTCTTATACTTATGAATATTGTTATATACTATATACTGTTCAATGAATCAAGATATTTAATAGAGTTAAGATGAGATAGAAAATGATATTTATATTTATATTAATTTAACAACCAAAAAGAGACATTATAAATATATTCAATATTACTTTGCATGTAATGATAAATACAGCGAAGATAATATCTTAACCTACACTTTAACATAGGTATATTATCTTTATAGACATTATTATACACCTCTGTATTCATTGTGTCAAATAACATTGCACAATTTAAATTTTCAAAGTAACTCAATTTCATTGCTTTGATCTCTACCAAGTGCTGATTTACTCTTAGCATGAATCATAGCAGAGTCCTGGGAACTCTTTTACTGTTCTGGGGACCCAATCTGAAATTCGTCATAAACTAATGGATCCATCCATTTTAAGGTATATGCTTGTGAATGTAACTCAGTTGGTTGAGTGTCTGCTTCCCATGTAGGAGGTCCTCGGTTCAATCACGGGTGACTCCTAAAAAAATGTATAAAAAGAGATATTATTATTTTTTTTATTGTTCATAAAAATCAAGATTTTTCACAGTACATACCAATATTTGTAAAATGATATATAAATACATATGCATATATGTGCATTTTCTTACATAAATGTTATTTTATATATATATATTTTTAAAGGTGCTTAGATTACCTAATTATTACTCAGAAATTACAGGGATTCCCATGTTCCCCACCTCCCACACCTC
>JAQZBX010013799.1:0-39388 GCA_029593785.1 Cabassous unicinctus
AACAGTATTGAGTATTTTAATCCATTTAGGAGCTATCTCTATTTATTTAAGGTCTTCCTTTATCAATGTTTTGAAGTTCTCAGGTCTTTCACATCGTTTGTCAGATTTATCCCTAAGTAGTTAAAATTTTTTGATGCTATTGCAAATGGCACTGCTTTTTAAATTTCAACTGTTTTGGAAAAGTTTGGCAGTTTCTAAAAAAAATAAACATACTCCTACTGCATAATCTAGCTATTCCTCTCCTAGATATTTATCCAAGAGAAATTAAACGTATGTTCCTACAAAGACTTGTACACAGATATTCACAATAGCTTTATTTTTACTTGCCCCAAACTGGAAATAACCCAAATCATCATAAGGTAAATGGATAAACAACCTGTGGAATATACACACAATGAAATAAAACTCAGCAATAAAAAGAATGAGCTGTTGATCTATTCATCTTTAGATGAATCTTAAAATAATTGTTGAGTGAAAGAAGACAAACAAAAGAAAACATACTGAGTGATTTCATTTATATGAAATTCTAGAAAATGCAAATTAATCTATTGTGTTATAAAGCAAATCATTGGTTGTCTGGGAGTGGAGTGAGTAACTGTGGAGGGGTTGGAGAGAGAGGTTACAAATAGGTACAAGGAAATTTTGAAGGTTAAATATGTTAACTATCTTGATTATAGTGGTGGTTTTATGGGTGTTTTTGTGTAATTTCAACCTTAACAAATTTTACATTTAAAACATACAGCTTGTTGAATGTCAAATGTACTTCAATAAAGCCATTAAAACATTTTTGGGAAAAATGAAAAGACTAGTGTTCATATGCACATATGTTTAGCATATAATTTATTGACCAAGACCTATTCTGAGGTACCACAGTTATTGCAATATAGTGTTGATGAATATCTTTGGGAATTAAGTTACTTAATTCTGTGGTATTTTTAAAATTCACAACTAGCCGTTTCTACTAATTTGTTCTTCTAGAAGCTCTGCCTGCTGTTGGTTTATCACTCAATTTAGCAGTATGGCTCCCAGCCTTTGATTTGGTATGAAGTGGCTGCTTACCCAAGTGACAGGTCTGGATTATATTGTGCAATAATTAATGAATGTGCAATGATGGAGTCCCAAGGATTCAATTAGTAAACAAAGTGTACTTAGAAGAAAATATCATAATTTGGGGAAGCTCTCTGCATCTGACTCCAAATAATAAGCAGGGTTTCTTATGCATATTCTAATTTTCCTTTTGAATTAGTGTATCTGTAAGTCTAAAGTATTACTTGTAAACTTAATATTTAAGTCAGCCACCTATCAAGTACGGGAAAAAATGTTCCACCATTGTTTTGTTTGTTTGTTTTTTAAACAATTTATTGAAGTATATCATTCATACATGAACATACATAAACTATAAGTGTTCAATAAACATCGTGATCTTAAAAAACAAACATGCATAACATCATACAGGGCTCCCACACATCACTGCCCTCCCAAAACATCCTGCATTGTTGTGAAACATTTGTTAACAAATCATGAAAGAGCATCGTCAAAGTATTAATACTAACATTTTTTTAAGGATTTATTTATTTATTTATTTACTTTTATCCATTTTTAACACCCCCCCACCCCCGTTTTTGCTGTTTCTGTGTCCATTTGCTGGGCAACATTCTGTGTCCGTTTCCTGCCCTCTCTTCTCATCCTTCTCCTCCTGTCTTCACTGGGATTCGATCCTCGGAACCTCCAATGTGGGAGAGAGGCATCCTACTACTGCCTGTGCCACCTTATTTCCTGGTTTTTCAATGCATCTCGTCATGCCTCTCCCTTGTGTCATTCTCCTGTTATCATCTTGCTGCATGGCTTGCGGGGCCTGGTGGCTCTCCAGCTCGCAGGGCCTGGCGGCTCAACCACGGACAGGGCCTGGCGGCTCACCCGCTTGCAGGGCCTGGCAGCTCACCCGCACACGGGGCCTGGTGGCCCATGCACTTTCTATATTTTTCTTTTTTTTTATTTTTACTGAAATGTCCCAGGGGTCGAACCCAGGTCCCTCCATATAGGAGACACACACCCAACATCCATCCCCCTGCTATATCTCTTAAGGTTGACCAAAGATACCCAAAGTTACAGTCTTTTCCCATACAGGATGGTCATATAATAAATCAGGCTTAGTTTATCACCAGCATTGTAAAAACCAGACCTAGGGAGAAAAACTAGGTCTTGGGGACACATGCATGGTTTCTAATATAGTGAATGTTTAGCCTACCCTGATTTTCACAAAATCAGGACAGCGAGAATATTCGCATTTCCACCATTGTTTATAAATGGAAGGTATCATTCATAGAGAAGAGTAAATAATGATGTGAATAGAGTATAAGGTATTTTATTAATAAATGCAACACATGACACTTTTCCTCTTCTGCGCTCATAGACATTACCCACTTTGCTTTTTAAATGTCAGCCATATTTATCAGACCACATGGTTCTTGACATTTAGGACTTTTTTTTATTAATTTGTAACTGAAGCTTTGCCTACAAGAGCTAATTATCAAGGGACTGAAGAGTAACTTTCTTTTTTTCCCTAGCAGCAGTCTACAGTGAAAGTGTGAAATATCAGTCATTTGTGATACTCTGTAGCTGAGAACGTTTGTTCATTATCATAATGCAGTCAACTCTTTCTTAAAGCACTTAATAGTTCTTGTAAGTTTCATTGGAAAGTTTCAGGAATTAAGTTTATTTTATTAGACAAAGTTATCCTGTCTTTCTGTCTCTTCAAGTCATCTACATATTTCTCCATTAAAAGTACATTAAAACAAATGTTAAAATGCCTATCTTTGATTATTCAAATTACTCTGTTAAAAGTCCCACTTCAAATTACTAGGACTATAATGTGTTACTAGGAAACATTTTCTAAACTTTAATATTTCCACTAAATGTTTGCAAATTATTTATCAGCAGCAACATTATAATTGTTTCCCTGCTCTTAAACCAGTTCATCATGATAAATATCATCCAGTATATGTTAAGGAACCTCAGGGACCAGTGGAAAAAGTATTTACTGGAAAACTTTTAATAAAAATTGTGGAGTTTTAAGGAATTGTGAAGGATCTGAGATTTTACCCTACTTTCAACATAACAATTTAGCCGGCCACAGTTTTATGAATGCTGCCACAAGACACAGACTCCTGGATCAGAGACTAATGACAGTTTATTTCTCACAGCAATAGCAGTAAACTGAGTGCCATAATTTTTTCATTGTTTGTCTTAGGCCTGATGCCCAAAGGGTGACATGAAGAGGACCAGTGGACACCTGCATATGCTGGAGAGGAACTCCAAGCTTGGGGGATTCAAATGTTTTATAATGGAAGTGTGTTTGATCTGTGCTCTGAAGAGAGAGACACTATATTTGCCTTTCAATGTTGCTCGCTAATTCGGAAAGCAGAGTCCACATCCAAGATGGTCTGGGTCTGTTTGATTTCTTTTACATCATTATTTTTTTTACAATGAAGACATGCACAAACATGAGAGACCCATGGAGAATTGCCTCCTTGTCATATTTTCTCATGCTTGTATCTTTATTTACTTAAATACAGCGCCCCTAATAGGCATTAGTCATTTGACTGACAGCAACACTTACAAAAGACTCAATACATTGAGGCCTCTCAAATTCAGCTAATTCAATTCACTTACCATAATTTACACATTATGTATATATTCTTATATTTCTATATTAGGGGAATTTCATTTTTTCTGAACCATAAACCATCAATCTTTCTTTAGCTTATTAATTCTAATTTCTACTGTAAAGCCCCTTTCTGAAGAAATAAAGTTAACTTCTTATTGCAGTTATTAACACAAGTTTTGGTGTCAGGAACATTGAGAACTTAAGATTGAGAGTGGTTAGTTATAGTTAAAACAATGAACAGGAAAAGAACAATTCAAAAATCTACAGCCATCTGTCCCTCTATAAATTAACTATAATTCTTTAAGATTCTGCTGAAAATCCTTTAAGCTGAATACAGTACCTTAAATGTGAATCTTCAGAAGAACATCTGATTAATTTTATTGAGCAGCAACTATGTGCTAAGAATAAAAGTAGCTGAAAAGGACTTATACTAAAATCAAGTATATTTTAACATAAATACTTAAAAAAGCATGACTAAAAACTAAAACAGACAATGGGATAAAGATGACAGAACCTGGAAATGGCCAATATTAGATTTTTTGTGGCACCAGCAGAATTATGATTCCACATTGTACCAGGAATAGGGTATACTTAACTCTGTTTTAGATGGCTTCAGAATCCCCTGCTTCTTATACTGTGCATGGATGTGATTCTTGTCCTTGATTTTATGCTCGAATATTCAGCATTCTCCTGCCATAGTCTTCTTCATGAAATATGGGATCAATTAGTGGAAACCATCAGGAATAGCATCAGTGGAATACAAAGCCATCACCCAGGAGTGGTGTCCGAGGCAAACACAGTGATGGATATGCTGGATGTCGGGGAGGCAACTGTATATGAAATGCTTGGTCAAAGCCTCTGTCCCACAAGTGCTGTCCTTACTGGTGGACTTAAAATGGCTCAGCTGGATAATTTTTTGTGGAGATTCTAAAAATAAGATACATACAAAGTTTTAGATAGAGGATGTTTGATTCTGAGGAGAATGAAACATGATGGGGTCATTTAAGTTCTTCTCCTGAGAGTTAATGCACAGTAGACATTTTTCCCCTTAGGGCTAGTTCACATTGTGCAAGTAGGATCTAATGACAGCTGAGATGGTCAAAAAAGTTCCCTCCCTTCCCTCTGCATTGATAGAATAAGTCCTTATTCCCTAAGATAAACTGGGTACTTATCTTCCTTCCAAGGGAAAGAGTTTCCCTGATATACAAATTTAGGATTAATGATGGCTGAGGTATACAATTTACTATATGGTTAAATTAATGATGGTTACATGCAAAATTGTTTCTGTTATATAATGTGAGTCTAGAGTCATTTCTAATCGCTCCTTTGTAGGAATTAGTGAAATTGTTACTTATACGTGTCTGAGACAATAAATCTGTGTTGGCCAAGTGCAGTCTAGATTTTCATCACCTGGGCCCTCTTCTGTGACCAAATCAGTTTCTCTAGAAAAACATTCAATATCAATTTGAGAGGATTCTGTTTCTAGGTCTGAAGTTGCTTAGAGATCTAATTTTAGTTGGAGAACCCTTATACATTGAATTTACATAGCTCTTGTAATTCTGTGCTTAATTGTATTAATTGCCCAAAAGGAAAGACTGACATTTCCCCCTTTGATATAGTTTTCAAAATGTCAGCTGCTAATTTGTCACCCTCGCCCCAAGAAAAAAACCTTGCCTGCCACTCTACAGGACGCTATAAATTTCTGTTCTTTTTCTCACTAGCACTTTGCGTTTATTTGTAAAATCAATACAGCAACTCTGTCCTGCTCTGAATCAGTAAACTACTTATGGGGCAGTCCATGGTAGTGTGGGGAATGGGAGGTGAGACATATCTTTTGAGTATTGAGACATATCTTTTCTGGTATATGTTCACAAATGTTTGATTTCTTTTACACCATTATTTTTTTTACAATTCTATTTTGAGCAATCCTTCATTGCACTCGTCTTATTGTTTAATTATTTCAAAATTTCTAGATTGTAGGCTATAAACATTTTTTTTAAGTTAAAATACTAAGGTAAAATTTTAGCTGTAAAACTGCTCTGTAGAAGTCTGTGGATAAAAGGAAAAAATAAGAACAAATCCATCAATAATTGAAATTACTTTGCTATTTCAGATGAAATTGAAGGTGTGATTTTAACACCAGCACTCTATGTACTTATTGCTTCTCAACTCAGGATCAGCTAATGCAAATTCCTTTCATCTTTTTTACCCTTGATTTAATTTTGCAAATTTTAATATTTTTCTAATCATATCTGTTGAAATTGGAAGGGAAGTAATATATTTTAGTGGAAAAAGCATGAGCTTTGGAATCAGAGAAATTGAAACTCAGTTCTTGGTTCACCCACTCTTTCTGTATGCAAACTTGAGAAAGTCATCATGCTTTTAAGCCTCAGTTTCATCACTGGTAAAATGGGAATGGCAATATCTAGTCTGCAGGATTGTTTTGAGGTTTATGTTATGAAATATAAAAATAATAGATGCATTGTTTGCTCTCAAAAACACTTAAAAAACTAACTTGGATACAATAATGAAGTATTTGCCAATCCCAAGCATACACTATCTTTTTTTTTTCCTTTTGACCTTTGCTGATCAGTCTCTTAACATCACAGGATATCTTTAATATAAATTAAGGGGGCAATGTCATTGTTTACACTCAGGCTTTTTTTTTCCCTCTGGCGTGGTTAATACTTATTCATCATTTCTTTAAGTTTCCATAATTTACTCTTTCTTCCTGAGTGAATCATCTCCAGCATTATCAATAGGTTTGCTGGAAGGTCTTAAATACATACAGGCCAAAATAGTGATTTATGTTTCCAAATTTATTCTTCTGTATCTCTTTTTGAGAATATAAGAAGTTCTGAGAATTTGAAAATTTTTGGATATTTTAGACTTTTGAAGATAACTATTATTACTTAATGAGAATGTTTCCCTATGAAAGTTAGCAAATTAGGTAAACTCTCAGTTGTGAAATGAAGTGGCATTTAGATTGCCTTTAAGGAAAGTCCTTCTAGCATTTTGAAGTGATAAGACCATTTTTAAAATATGATCTACTAGCCAGTGTTTGAAATTGAGCCCCTTCTATTAACCACCCCAAATCTCTATTTTATTTTAGAATTAAAGATAACTAAAGATATAACCAGATGAGTAGTCCTAGGAAGTATCTCTTCACCTATAAACGGCACTCTTCTAGTCCATAGATGCTTGAGATGCCTCTCTGGATGAAACATTTATCCACAAGCCCCTCCCAGATTGCCACTTGATTCCCTTTGTGTGACTGCCAGAACCGAAATTAATCTCCCCAGTCTCTTTGTCAAAAGAAGAAGGTTTATACTAGTTTGCTTGTTTTTTTTAATGATCATATTGCATCAAGAATGTGTACATTCTTTGTAATCAATACACCTTTGGTAGCTCATGAGCCCCTATCCATTCATTCTGCCTGGATGCAGTTGAATTAAGGAAACGGTGAAAATTTTCAGTTAGTTAAACATTAAAGCTACTCTATGTACCTTGATATTATATTTTCTGCAAGATTGAGCCACCATTTAATTAGCATTTAAAATTCCTCCTGCTGCTAAACCACTGGTCTTATAAAGTGACATATAAGCAGAGGTTAATTATTGCATTCATATATTCAATCAACAAAAATCTACTGTGTGCCTAATATGTGGCAGGCATTATTCTAGGTGCTAGAGTATAGGAGTGACAAAAAAGACAAATACTATACTCATACTATCTATGAGAAGGTAGATAGCAATAATATGAATAACCAAAGCTTATACTACATGCAGTACATCTGGACAATATTTTATATACTTTATAAATATTAACTAATAGACCCTATTAAGTAGGTCTTGGAGGCTGGCTTTCTCAAAGTCACATAGCTAGTTAGTGGCACAGCTAGGACTTCAATCCAAGCAATCTGGTTTCAGATTTCTCTCCCTTATTCATAATTTTTTTATAAAAGGAAATATTAGGCATATCAGATAATGGTAAGGATTATGAGGATAAACAAAGGAGGGTAAAGAAGTAAAGAAGCTGAGGAATACATATGGTAGTGGTGGTATTATTTTATTCTATTAACTACAGGAAAGTCTTTCTGATCTGGGGCATTTAAGCCAGAAGACTAAGGAAGTGAGATGGACTTGACCAATGTTGCAATTACAAATAAGCAGGAATGTAAGTCTAGAGGCAGCTACTGCATGGACTCGAGGCAAATCCACAGGTAAGGAAAAATCTAAGTTGCTGCAACGGAGGTAAAGAAAAGCTATCAAGGAAGCAGAAGTAAAAAGTGATTGCAGTCCTGGATATGATACAAATGATGTGGTGGGAGAGAGAAATTATGAGCCAGGAGAGAAAAGGGGGTGGGGGATATCTAAGGCATATGGTGAAACCTAGTGGTGTATTGGAGATGGGGTCTGTTTCTGATAATGTGTCCATTCCCCTTAAAGAAGATCATGCTTACTAAGAAATGGGCTGAGTATGATACAAAGAATGCTCAGAAGAGGAAAGCTTAGTTTTTAGTATGTGCGTGTTGGCTATGGAGTGAGGAGTTTGGGTGGTTGGAGGGGTGATAGGTGCTGAAACATGTCTCTCTGGTTACTATAAATAATATGCATAGATATTTCCTTCTCTTTCCTTATGTGCCTATTGAAATGTTTGTTGACCGGAACAGTGAGGAAAAATAAAAGACGAGTGTGGGATTGCACTGCTATTCCCAGCGTCTTTCAAGCTTTCAACAGAGCCACAGTTTCAAACTTTTGCTTGGAGGAGGTAACTGAATGAGGCTTGAGCAAGTGGACTTTAAGAGGAGGAGAAGAACTGTGTTTGGGCCTAGTGAAACAGCAGCCAGTCACAAGCCTGATGTGTGACACCTTTCCCCGTCTCCAAATCATAAAGCATTGGAAAAATAAGGTTGGATGTTCAAAGGGAGAGTAGCAAGGGATTTGTTCTTACCCAGATAGTAAAACTTATGATTTGAGCCAGGTTTACAAATCACTGGGCTCAAAAAGTCCCAAATGACCTGTCAGCATGCATCCAGTGATTGTAATATTATAACATTATACAACATACATAATTCAGTATATACAAAGTGATGTAATTTTAGAGGTGTAAAGTAAGCCAGGTACCATCCCAAAGCTAAGGTCAACACTTGACCCCACGACCCCCAAGGCCCAGATAACCTCTCTGTTTTTACATTTCCCAAACTGTGTCTGATAATCAAAGGGAACTCCGTAGTGTGGTTGTAAGGCTTAACTGTGTCAATGTTTGCCAAGTACTTAGAATTGTTTCTGGCACAAAGTGAAAATACAATGAATATTTGGTGGTATTGACGTTAGTTAATCCATGCATTTTTGTAATGCTTCCATCTTAATACTTTTTGATCAAAGGATGAATCCATACATCCTATTAAAATTCTTTGTAATGTATGAAGGAATAAATATTTTGACAGAAAATTTAGTGAACCTCTTTTGATCTTAAAGCCTTTTGTTAGAGAATATTTCCTTTTTTGTAAGGGTAAAGAAGCAGGAAGACATAATGAAGACTAAACACTAACCAGTCAAAACAATCAAAGAAAACCATATAAAGTAGAAGGGACCTTTGGAATCACCTGGTTAAACAATTTCATTAGGAAACAAAGAAACTGAGGCCGAGAGAGTTTTAGTGACTCATTCTTAGCCATAGAATGGCTGGGTAAGGCCCTAAAACCAAAGATCTTGACATCTAGGCCAGTCCTAGTGTACTGTGCTACATACAAACTGCAGAAAGTTAAGAGGCATCTAATATCATTTGATTTAGGGGGAAAATCTTATACTAAAATGGAACAAATAAAAAAAGACTAGGGATATTTCCTGAGTGAGATATAGAGTGGGACAGGGGAGGGTATGGAATTAGTTAATTAAGGACTAGCCTTTTTCCTTAGCTCTCCTAGAATTTTGAGGTCTCTATCCAAACCTTCACAATCATCATTGCTTCCCTATCACTTTGCTACTGCTTTTTAAAAGCGGTAATGCATAATCATAGTTCACACACTAGGTTTATGTAGATGATTCTGGGTATGATTCACATACATACACACAAACAAAATGTCTGGGAAAAGTGCCCAGCAAAATGATAAAAGTTGCTTTTTCTGAGAAATAGATTAATGGCCAGGGAAAGGGATGCAGTTATTTTAACTTTATATAATTCTGTATTGTACATATTTTTATGCTAGTGAGTATCCCATGCTTTACTCTTATTATTTAAGCTAACACAAAATGCTATTTTTCTTTGAATTTTACTCTTTCACTCTGAAAACATTAAATTTCTTACCAATCCCAATTATTTTAACTTCATCCAGAGAAACTTCCTTCTTTGCTCTGTACACTGCAACTTCAATAACACTTGGCTTTTAAACCAAGAGAACAAATCATGCTACATTATTATTTTAAATTATTATTTTCAGCCTCTTTATGCTTCAATTGGAAAATTGATTATAAACCCTTCACCAGGAAAACTGTTATTAAAACTATAGAAAACATTATACTTAGTCTATTTATTATAGTAGTAGCAAGAATTGTACAGCAATGTTTTTCTTTATTTAGATTTGCAAGTGGTCATAAACAAAGAATTGATCCCACACAAGCATACTTATAGTTCCTATGTGTCCAGAGAGACAGTAAAGTAGATAACTATAGTAAAAAGGATTTCAGATACAGCCTGTCTTTCATAACATATTGCAGTTTTGTGATCTCCAAGGAGCCTTTAAAAACATATTTTCTTTATGACAGGCTTACCTATGCAATTCTTTTTTGATTACAGAGTTACATTCTACCTCTTTATCAGAATTGTCAATAGCAGGGACACTTACGTTCACAAACATTGCCCTTGTTACCCTTTATTATGGAAAGTAATTTTTAAAACAGTAAGTTGTATGATATTGTTTTATAACTAAATGTTTTATGTTCAAAGTAGAACTGATATTCAGCCCATACATACAATTTTAACCATACCAGATGTTCCGATGTCAAAATATTTGAGTATTTTTGAACTGGTAGAAAAATAGCCACAGTCCTGAGCCCCGTGAATATCCCCCCAGCATCCTGGCATCCTTCCAAGATTGCACCAAGCTATAGGACTAATGAGGTAATATTTGACACAGAAGGGGGTCTCCAGAATGCTGCTTTACCACCTGTTGATAGAAACCATAATCCTTGTTACATATTTTGGATATCAAGAATTTCTGGCAGAAGTAAATATGCATTACATATTGTTCTCATAATGAAAGAGATAAGAAAGTTCACGTAAGAAAATCTTAGCATCTAAACTAAAAAATGTGGGCTATGACCTCAGCCTCTTCACCTACCTGGTTTGATTCAGTTTGGAGTTGTTTTCTGGAACAGTCATTGGAGGTCCCACTGACCATCGCATGATTTCTTGGACATCACAACTCTGTTTATAGTCAAAAGAGATCTGAAGTTAAGGCTGACTGGATTAGAAATATGGTTTTGTCACCACTAGTTGTGAACTCTAGGTGCTATTGAACTTCTCTGTGCCCCTTCTGTACGACACTATAATAATAGTCTGTTCCTCATAGAGTTCTTATGACAATCATATGGAATATCTCATGTGAACCACTTCAGAGAGTACCCAGCAGATATGATGTTCAATAAATATTAGTTGTCACTGTTTGGTTGGGGATCCACATTGTTATTCCTGTTCAGATTGCTGCCAGTCAGCAGGCCTGACAATTTCCTGTGACTCATAAACTTAGACTTAGCTTTCAGAAGGAATAAGTAATTATTGTTCCACAATCCATTCTGGAAGAAATGAACCCCAAATAAAACGTTATCCCTACACATAGGGACTATAAGTCGGCTCGTGTGGGATCAATTCTTTGTTTATGACCACTACAAACAAAGTCTTTCTGTAAAAAAGCAGCACTTACTATCACTATCCTTAATTTCATAAAGTGTTCTATGGTATGCCATTGTAATAACTTACTTGCAATTCAGTCTCTATACTATACTTGCCCTCCTCTTCTGCTGCTTGAAAGCAGAAAGTACATTTGATGAAATTTTGCATTCAAAGTGGGTAGATGAAGCATAGCAACAATTAGAATTACTATTTATTATATGCCACATAGTTAAATCTATTGTCTTGATTCCCCTCAACAGTCTTACAAAGTACGTGTCATTATCCCCATTTTAAAGAGAAGGAAACAGATTATCAGAAAGGATAGAATAACTTTTCCAAGATTACACAGCTAAGTTTTACAACTGTATTAAATCTTGATTCCAAAATCAATGTAGAGATGATTAAGCCATTTATAAACATGTTTAGTGAATAAACCTTTCTTCAGAATGCCTTCATAATGCTAGGCTGCATAAAGAAAAAATAATTGTTTTAGGAGCTGAAGATGCTTTTTCCCTCAAAAGTAATTCCTATTTGAAAACATATATATATATATATAATATCTACCAAAGAAGTTTATTAATGTAAGCATATATTCTACTTTCAAATTTATATTTATTGTTTATAAAATCAATCAATGAGAAAAATGAAGTTGTTTTGAGTAAAACAAAATTTTCAACTTAGGGGTTATAAGCACCAGTAGCATTCATCAGCCCCGGTAGCAAATCCATGTTTTCATATTTCATTTCATGTTCATGAGAAAAGCTCTGTTTTGCATCTTTATGTTTGGAAACAGTTTTTAAAGTAAATGTAATCATAGGATTTTCTTGCAACTAAACAGATCTAAAAGCTTGAAACAGAAACAGAAGGATATTTTAATTTCAATGCAAAACCCCAACCACATTAAATTAGATAAATTCCTGTTTTTAATAGTTTTAAAATAAGAAAATAAATACCCATAAATTACAAAAGCTATTTTAGGTTAATACCACCTAAAAGGTTAAATGTTTATTTGCAATTAAACAATCACTTATAAAAGCATGAAGATTCTCCTGTTTCTTACCTGGCCTGTAACTGTCTCTAACATCTATAGTTATTTATTAATATCTACTTTGCTATTGCTTCTCTTCTCTTACTGATTTCCCTAATTCTCCTTTGCCTTCACATTTCTGGGCACCTAATAGTGCTCTTTTCTATCTAATGCTCTATTATGTCTTTGGGGTAATCTTGACAATCCAGGGATTTCTGATGATGCAGGAAATAATGCATCTCTCTGTGATAAATCTAAGATTTAATTAGAAGTGAGAGAATAAGTCTTAGGGGAAAAAGATTTGACTGTCAAGAAGAAAATATGTTGTTGTTGTTTTTTTAAATCTAAGGCTATCTAGGTATTCTATTGCATTAAAGAAAAAAAGATCCCAGAGACAATAAAATGAAAGATCCAGTGTTGTATAAATAATTATACCATTTAATTTTGTTTAGTTTTTATTTGGCTTCTCAAACAAAAAGAGATTGAATCAAATGCAGTTTAAGCTGATCCATTTACTGAATATTCTTTAAAATGACCATCAGCTTGTATCTCTCCATATCAGGTGGATAAAATTTTCTGATATCTTCTCTAGCATAATGTAAATGTTTAGTGCATCATTTATGACTAATCATTATTTGTGGAAAATGTCCACCTTCTAAAATGGAGCAGATTTCCAAATTGGTACTATTTCTTGTGTCAGAACAATTCATCTCAAAAAAAAAAAAGGCAATGGTTCTGCAACCATGTAATTTTCCCAATGAAATTAGCTGGTGCAAATTCTTAAATTTCTGGAATCTTTTGACTGCTAAAGTTCAGCTTTATGCCAAAACCATAAAGTGTGAAAATTAAATGCCATTCTAATTGAAAACAGTTGAAAAGCCAGCTTTTGTTGAGTAAACTAAACAAAAGACTTTGACATCACTGAGAATCACTAAGCAAAATCCCCAAACAAAAGCATGTGCAATGTTAGTTAGTAAATCTTTGGAATTTTTTTCAACTTGAATGAAATGGATTAAAAGGGGTTGGAAGTGTAGGGGTCTTTATTCAATACTTATCTGTGAAAACAGCCAATGAAAGATTAATACAACTTGGTCAAACTTACCTTTTCACCGACTTTCAAGATGTTACAAATCTAGGCTACTCAGATTGTGATTCACAAAGACCCTTGATTTGGTTGGACTCTGCTGAGCAGAGGAGATAGGCTACAGCATTTCCTGTATGAACACAATGCTGTTCATCGTTTAGTTCTCTCTTCCCTAGCAATGGTGTGTCTATGGCAATGCAATTAGCACGGCGTCCTTTGAGATCAAGGAAGAAGGAAGAAAGCTATGGTGTTGCGTCAACATTCTTTTCACTGTGCAGTCTCTCTCAGTAATCTTACATCCGCAAATCAATGGGTAGAACTAAATTATCAAATGGATGGTGTCAAAAATTTACAAGTACACTAGAATCATAAATCAGTCGCCACAGGGGCTTAATCTTAATCTGAGTGCTACCGCTCCAGACAGAAAAAATGGAATCTGAGAGAAACAGACTAAGGAAGATGTTATCATCTATTCCCTAAATTCCCTAAGTTCTTAAACTTTGCCTTCATACAAAATAAAGATATCTGGCAGCTCTTTCTTTCATTCTGATCTAGCGAAATTATATAATCTGCCAGTTTTACAAGTTTTTCATCTTTTGCATCCTTGGCCGATCATGTCTTTCATCTTTTGAGAACATTGTCCATTAATTTGTTCATTGCCCTTAGAGACAGCCCTGATGATGAGAAATTTCAGTGCAATGCAGAGTAGAAAAATTTAGATTCCTGTCCTGGCTCTCATATTTACAAGTGCTGCAACCTTTTACAAGGCACTTAATCCCTGTGGGCACCAGTTTCTCATTTGAAAAAATAAGCAGGTTGGAGTAGTTTCTGTGGCTTTATCTAGCTTCATATCTCTACAAATTTCTGGTTATATTCTCTTTGATATAGAATGTGCTGGACAGTTTCCTGTTGTCTCTCAATGCCAAACCCACCTCTCTACACACTTGCTCTGTGATGCTTGAGGCTATGACTCAGCCAACTATATTTCTCCTTTGCCACCTGGTTGCCTGTTATATTCTGTCAATAGGAGATGTTAGAGGAGATGGCTCCCTTGTCTGTCTGCTTGCTGTCTGCTCATTGTCTCTGCTCATTGTGTCCGCTCGTTGTCTGCTCATCTTTTTTGGGAGGCACTGGGAACTGAACCCAAGACCTCCCATGTGGGAGGCAGGTGCCCAATGGCTTGAGCCACATCCACTCCCTGCTTGTTGTGTCTGATCGTTCGTTAGCTTACTGCCTCAGCTCATTGCATCAGCTCACTGCACCAGCCCACTGCATCAGCTCATTGAGTCCACTTGTTGCATCTGCTCTTCTTTAGGAGGCATTGGGAACCAAACCCAGGACCTCCCATTTGGGAGGCAGGTGCCCCACTGCTTGAGCCATATCCGCTACCCAGTAACTAGTTTTTGAGAGCATTCTGTTGATTATATGAAAGTAAGATTGATGCTCATTTTTATGACAATTATTTTATCAAAGGAGGATAAAGGTATAAAACATAACCCAAGAAATTTCAGATTCAGAAGAGACCCCAGAGAATGGGACATATTGTCCAAATCCAAGAAAAAGGAAATATAAAATTATAATACCCATTTTGCTATAGTTTACATAAAGATACATAAAATAAATTTTAACATTTTTCAAGAGCACTGACTATGCTGTCTCTGAACTCTCTGTTTATCTTATCATTCACATCTATATTTATAAATATTTTAAGCACCTACTAAGTGCCATTCATTTTGCAGGTGAATGTACAAAATTGTATCAAAAAGAAATCCAAGCCAGAAAATCGTCATCTGTCCTCCTTGTCATCCTGCATGTCTAACCGGTCATTGAGTCACTTCAATTGTTTTCTTCTTTGTTTATTTTTATGCCTCTAGAATCCACCCTTTCTTTTTCACCCTGGCCACAACTGCTTTGGTAGAAGACTCATCATCTTTAGCCGGAACTTTTAAAAGTAATTGATCTTCCCACCTCCAGTTTTACTCTCCACACAGCTTTCAGAATGTCCCTCCACAAACATAAATCTGAGCATAGTTTGTACTGCTTAAATCTTTCATTAGCTTATTGTAACATTGTGTGTGTTAAAATTGACTTGAAGTGGGTGATGTGAATGTCTAGTTCTAGACTTTTGAGGCAAATGATATCTGTATTTAAATATCAATGTAACTAAAATATAAATTAAAGTCCAATATTATAAGTTGTAAATAGATGTGATAAAAGACAGAAGGACTATTTTAAAGAGAATGCAAATTACTAATTACTACTGTGTTACAGGTAAAAAGACCCCCAAAGAAACCTTCAAAGATGCTTTAAAAATAATAATTTAGATATAAACTTACATAAAGCTTTTCACAGGATTCCCAAATAGGTCTGTGTTATTTCCATGTTCATTAAGAGTTTTGTTACTGGCATAAAATAGTTTGAAAGGCACAGGACATTTAAAAGGTAGTAGAAAAGAATAAGAATAGCAATCTATCTCCCAAATGTGCACATTTCCATTTCCATCATAGTAAAACTTTTTTGAATCAGTGAGGAGCCATTTGGCATTTAAGAATTCATAAATCAATTCTAGAATAAAAATCTAGAAAAATTCTCTTGTGGGATTAGTGATCCTTTTATCACATATTTCTCTCGTATCTGGAATGTTTAATATCTTGCCAGGTCAAATTTCAAAATTGTCCTCTAATGTTCGTTCATGTATTTAGCATCCAACTTTTGAGTCTCTACAATATCCCAGGCTGTGTGCTTGGTGCTGATATAAAGAGAAATAAAACAAATCTCTGACCTAATGGAGTTTAGATTCTTATAAAGGGGAAAATGTAAACAAATAATTCTATAAATGGGTGAAAATGATTACTACCATTTTTTTAAAAAAAAGGTGCATGTATGGTTTACAGGAGATGTAACAAATCTATTTTAAATGGAGTGGAAGGAAAGATTGCCAAGAAGAAACCTTTGGACTGAATCTTACAACAAAGAGAAGTCCCTTAAAAGACAGAGAGTTTGGCTGGAAATCATTGCAAACTCCAATGCTCTAAGACTTTAATTTCTTAAATAACCTAATATGTAGTATAAATGTCATAACATTTCATTCTCATGAGCTTCCAAGTATAGCTAAATCCATCATTAGAAGTTTGAAAATGAAAAGGAAAAATATATGTAGTCCTGCTCACTGTATTTTTGTCTCAGAAAAAGTGTTTTAAGGTTATCTCAGATAAAATAGTAGATAAAATTCTAACAATTTTCAGTACAAAGGAGAAAGATATATGTGCTGTAGAGATTAAATATGATAGCAAATAAATTATCTGCACCTCAGTTTCCTCATGCCACAGAGGGTTGTAGAAAGGATTAAATTGTCTATATGAAATGCTTAGAAGAATGCCTGGCACACAGTAAACTCAATAAATATTATTCATTATTATTACTATTGTTAGTGTTATTATCATTACTATTATTACCTTAGAATGCCTGACACATTCTAGACACTCATATATATTTCTTTAATAACTTTTTATTACATAAAAGTAATAGATATTCAGTGTAGAATTTATGGTAAATTGATTTTATTTGTAACATGTTATTTATAGCTTAATTTAAGGTGGACCTGAGATGCTTTATACTGAACCTGTAAATCCTGGGCATTGTTTGGATATACATGCATGTATTAGTGCTCGTGGGTTGCTAGATAAGAGTGAATATCCAGAGTTCACTGAAAGAGGTCAGCTCTGGGAAGAACAATGCATGGGGGCAGCAACATGTCATTTTGGAAAAAAAAAAAAAAGATTCTTTGGAGTCAGGTACATTGTAGTTTGGATAGAGATTCTACCATTTACTGAGTGTGTGAACCCAAATAAGTCATTGATTCTCACTGGTCCTCATTGCCTCATTTGTAAAATGGGGTCAACAATACTGAACTTGTAGGGATATCATAAAGATGAAGTTTATGCAAAAATCTATCACAAATAGGCTTTCAATAAATATCATCTCTTACTTTCTTGTATCCTTATCATTAACAATGTGAGATCATGTGGAGAGACTTTAGTTGAATAACTTAATGAAAATGATACATGTTTGACACTGTGCTAGGTACTAGAAATACAATAAGGGGAAATGGATGTGGCTCAAGCATTTGGGCACCCGCCTACCACATAGGAGGTCCAAGGTTTGGTTCCCGGTGCCTACTAGAGAACACAAGCAAGACAGCAAGCTGGTGTGACAGGCTGGTGCAGTGAGCTGACACAACAAGATGACACAACAAGGAGACACAAAGAGGAAACACAATGAGAGACAACAAAGCAGGGAGCAAAGGTGGCTCAAGTGATTGAGCACCTCTCTTCCACATAGGAGGTCCCAGGTTCAGTTCTTGTTGCCTCCTAAAGAAAAGACGAGCAGACACAGAGAGTACACAATGAATGGACACAGAGCAGATAGAGCACAAACAACGAGGTGAGGGGAGAAATAAATAAATAAATTTAAAACAATACAATAAGGGAAAAAAAGCACTGCCCTTACTCTGGGGGAGTTGACAGCCTGTTAAAGGGCTATTGCAATACATATTAATATTATTAATATCTAACAATTCTTGAAAACTTAGGCACATTATTTTCATGTTTTAGTTCATGAGCTGTATGATACAGGTACTAAAGGAGGCAGATTTTCTCAAGGTCCCACTTGCACAGTTTCATACAAGCCTTCTTCAAGGCTCTGTGAGAGGCCCTACTAGCCTGTCCACATGGTGACATACTTTTGTTAAGTTTGCAAAAATAAGATATTTAACTTCAATCTGTTAACATGAACCTTACTTCCACTCTGATTTCCCCTCCAACATTCTTGTTTTCATGTTGGATGAAGAAGTGTGGCCACAAATATTTGGGGGAAGGGCATTTGAGTTGGGGATGCATTATGTTAGTTTGGGTTTAATGGAATACATTTGCATGGCTTGTAGTCACCTCCACGTAAGGTCCTATGTGGTCCTAGGTAGGATTGGCTTCCAGGAATACCAGTCACTATGCCCACTCATCCTGCAGGATGGGCCGAGGATGGCATCAGGTTATAAATGGTTCCCAGCCTGGGAAGTGCATGGAGATTGGAGGAGAAACATGGGTTTTGAAAGGTACAAATTCAGAAGCTAGTGTGAAAAATCCTTCCAATCTTAGAATGCATACATGAAAGAAATCTGACAGAAGTTTGCCCAAATTAAATAGTTGTTCTAAAAATTGATGTGACAATGCCGAAATGGGCTGTAAAGCTAAAAATAAACATTTCTAAACTATCAATAAAAAATTAACTCAAGCATGGTAGAGGAAGGACTAAAGTTTTTTTAAATGATCTTTTTACAAAATGATTTTACAAAGTTGTCATTGCAGAGGAAATCAAGAAGTATGCAGCCAAAATATGTATAGAAGAGTATTATAATGTTGGTTGGTTAATGAGTACAAATATTGTTATTTCCTCTAATTTGTAATGTTTGTGATCACAATCAATTTTTTAAAAATTGTACTTACTGTGAATTCTAATTCTCTGTAAACATCCAATTTGTATCTAGTTTAAATTTTGTATTCTTCCTAAAGAAGGGCCCTCAACTTGTCTAAGTTTCAGGGTCTCTTTCCCTGGGTTCTGTTGCTATCACTGATTTACAGTGGAGGACAATGAGGCACAAAGCCCAAAGTCACACAGCTCATACATGCGGAGCCCGATCACTGCAATGAATGTGCTAAATGTGATAGGGAATGTAAAGGTTGTGACTATGGAAAAGGAATCTAGGGACAAATGGCTCAAACAGCCGATGTGATGAAGAAAAATAAAAGAAAATATAAATAAATTATAAGCACTTGTAGCCCCTAGAGGCATGACTTAGTGTACTGAACAGTTTGAAGGGTGGAGAAGTGACTTGTGGATGTTTGGAGAATGAGTGAGGAGATACTCTGAGCAAAGTTTGGGAGGAGGGAGAGAAGTGAGGCCAAAGAAGGGAGTTGGGAAAGAGAATAAGAAAGATGAGGATGAAGGGAGAGAAAGAGTGAGACTGAAGCTTTTGGTTTAATTGAACAATCTATTAGGATTCTGCCTCCAAAGAACAGACGCCTACTTGAAAGTTTGTTTTTGACTAATATTGCATGAGGAACATATGTGAAGCATCTAGTGAAAAGTTATTATTTGGCTTCCTTAATGTTAGCTTACAGTTAAAAACAATAAGGAAAATAAAGAAAGAAACTTGAACACAAGAAGGATGAAATAAAAACAGTAGTTATTTCAGGCCTAAGTAAAAATTATATATAATTATTCAACACTTTGTAATGTAAAATAAAATAACATTATGACAGCTTAATGGAAGTTTTAAGTTAAATCTCACAACTTTTAGGAAACTTAGTTACATTAAGATAATAAAAAAGGAGATTTAAACAATGAAAAGTTCCCTAATCACTTAATTATATTGCTGTTATTGTATCACTAAAACAGTGATAATCTGATGACATGAATGTATTTTATGTAGATTGCTTAATTATATGTTCACCTGTTTCTTCTATTGTTTTTTCCCTAAATCAGCAGATGCAAGATATCTATCTTAGCTCAAAGCTAAGCCATGAATCAGAAAGCTGTTAATGGTATTTGCAATCATTTCCTCGTTTATTCACTCATTTCTTCAAAAAATGCTCAAAACCAATTGTGCTTCAAGCAGTGTGCTTTGTGCTGGGAAAACAATGGTGAGCAAAACCAGCCACAATCCCTGCTCTCAGGGAATATACAGAGAAATGGAGAGGCAGACGGTAATCAAATAATTACATAAATGAATATATGAATACATTAGGAGATAAATAGTATGAAGGAAAGTAACTGAATGGAAGACATCTCTGAAGATGTGTCTATTTATCTGAAGCATAAGTGATGGAGAGAGAATATTCTAGTAAAGGGAATCAATCATGTTAAGGTCACTGTAGCTTATCCTAAGAATAAAGAAAGTCATTTAAGGATGGAGAATGGATTGAAAAGGATAGAGAATGGATTGAAGTGTGAATGAGGAAAAGTTATAGATTACCACTAAAATAGGAAAAAAGACAAATAATGGTACCTTGGGTTAGATTTGGTGGTAGTGTTGGAGATGGAGAGAAATGGGAAGATTCAAGAAATATTTAGGAGATAAAATCTAAAAGATTTAGTGATAAATTAGATGTGGGGGTTTTGTCCTTCTAGATAGATGGTATTTCCATAGTCTGAGATGGAAAACACCAGAAGGAATGCAATGCATGTGGAGGAGGAATGGTGAAAATAAGTAAGATTATTTTATGGGGCTTACATTGGATCATTCCAAAAATCCACTGCTAAAACTGTCTTAACTCCAGGATTCAAGGAACTATGTTAAACTTCATTTAATCTGATGATAAATTATCATCTAAGCATAAATCACTTAGTAGTGAGCAGTATTTCTTCATATTCACAGATAATTCTATAAGAGGACCAAGGAAAGTGTAACAGTACAGATTACATTTTGTTCTTTAATTAGATGGTTCCTTCTAGCTGACCTAATTGTTAATTTGGCAGAAGAATGGAAACAGAATATGTAAAAATATATGCAAGTGCAAAGATGGTCTTTTAAAAATCTATGCTAAATGTTTTTTTGGTTTTTTTTTTTGACATTATGCCTAAGTAGCCTTTCTGGAAAATGTAGTCCATTTACGATAATCAGTTTACTGATCTCATCTCCCAACATAATTTAAACCAGAGTAAGAAATTTCCATTTAACAACAAAACAAAAGTTAGTTATTTTCCAGTCCTAGTCATAAAGTTGTTTATTTCTGAAGAGACTTATGATAAGAAAAATATCCTTGTATATCCCAAACATACAAGTTTACACAATTGTCAATCTTTTTGTCCCTTTTTAAATTAATGGTATACAAAATAGATAATAACCATTTACTTCTATTCAATAGTCAATAGATTTCATTTTCCTTCAGATGATAAGGTATTCATTAATATCTCTCCCGAATATACTCCTATTACAACCCCATAACTTTTCAATTTTTTTTAGTTCTTTGTGGATTTTAAGAACAGATGCCGACTATGTGCCAGATTTTGATTCAACCATCTTATTTCTCATGGTGTTAAAAACTCAATAGCTCATTGAATTTTAAAAATTAGGACTTATTTCAGGATGAGAAAATCAAGGTCCAGAGAGGTAAAGCAAGCTTTGTACATGAGACAGTAACCCCTGAACAGACCGGAAGTGAGCTCTAGCCACATGTGTCCAGGCAGGTACTACTTCCACTTCACTATGCACTGCTCCTTCACTAACATTGACTCCTCCAGTTATTTTATTTAGCACTTACTTGGTGCTATATAAACTACTTGATAGTATCTCCAGTGTGTGGCTGTCTCTTATTACCCCACTTTTATAGAGGAGGCATTCGAGGCACAAAGAAAGTAATTTACCCCAATAAAAGGTAGAATTGGATTCTAACCTAATCTGCCTGAATCTTGCATCTCTGCAGTTTATCAATACCCTATGCTGCCTTTTTGAAAATCTCTCAACAAAACTGCACTGA
Source organism: Cabassous unicinctus (assembly GCA_029593785.1). Lineage (NCBI taxonomy): Eukaryota > Metazoa > Chordata > Mammalia > Cingulata > Chlamyphoridae > Cabassous > Cabassous unicinctus. The sequence continues at coordinate 22,206 of JAQZBX010013799.1, forward strand.
AAAGTCTACTCTTTTTCTAATGATTCTTTTATTAGTCTTATTATAAAAATAGAAAAAAAAAAGTAAACTACAATGCAAATCATTCATTTTAAACATTTTCAAGGGAGTTTTTATTGTGAAATTATAAGAAGTTCTAATGAAATCTTAGTCAATAATAACACAGAAACTTAATTGAATATATTCGCCTTTACATAGACTAGCATTCCTTATATTGTTCAAAGGAATTCTTCATGCTATGGCTATTGAGTGAAGTGTAAGGTCAGCACAGAATTCTCTAATAGCCTTCAGAAATAGAGCAATTTAATTTAATAAAGGTTCCTTTCTGGTTAGTTTCCTTCTTTGTCATAGTGAGGATGTGGTAAAGTAGCAAAGAAAGTCCAAAATCCATTCACTTTCTCATTACAAGCTTATCATGATAGACTTGAACCAAATTCTACTCTTTTTTTCTTGAATTTCAAAATCACTTTTTATTGCTGCAGATGTAAATGGAGAGAATATGGAATTAACTAGATTAAACACAGTTGATGTTTTATGAGATCTTTCTAACATGATTTTCTCTCTATAGACATTAAAGTTGTACTGGAACGATGGCGGGTATAGTAGAGGAAAAAAAACGTCAATTAGCTGCTAGCTATTTTCACATTCATTTTCTTACTTACCTTTTTCCACAACTCAGAAACATGAATTATTGTCTTCTTCTGACAAGTAAGAAAACTAAGGCACAGAGAGGAAAAATATTGTGAAATAACACACAGCCAATAACGGGTAAATTCAGGGCCCAAATCCAGGAATACCTGTATGATACCTGAAGCTTTTCCCAATACTTTGTGCCAAATATTCTTCATGGGTGTAGAAGCTTTCTGAAATTTTGAAGGAAAAAAGAAGCAAGGTGGAAAAGTATACTTAAGGAATCAAGAACATTTTATGGGAAGGTCTATAGAAGGAGGAGGTGACTTGGAAAGCAATAAGGCTGGAAGAGGACCGCCTGTGAGCGGAGAAAGAGAGTGAGCAGCCAGACACACACTGGGGATCAGGAAAGCTTATGGGTAGCAGAGGAGAAGGGAGAGAAAAATATTTTCCAGGAGTTACTATATGGAAAAGCGACAGACAAGGAATGAAGACATGTAAAAGATCAAAACCATATGGCTTTTTTTTTTTTTCCAGAATATAATCCCTTTTGAGTATTTTTAAAAACCTGAGAAAAGATCCAAATTTTTCTGATGGAATGTTGTTACTTATTTTAATGTAATTTTTCATAAAACCTGGATTACATAGGCCCTCAATTTTATTAGTATTTCACATGTAGAAGTTCCATATATAGTTATTCTGTATTACCTCTCATGTTTTTTCTTCTTGTTGTTGTATTTACTACAAGGGAAGGGCAGAGAAGAACATACAAGACTACCTGTTTTAGATTGCTAAAGGCTGCCAATGCAAAATACCAGAAATGGATTGGCTATTATAATAGGAATTTATTAGGGTAGGAGCTTACAATTCCAAGTTCATGAAAATGTCCCAATCAAGGCATCATCAAGAGATGCTGTCTCACCAAAGGTCAGCTGCTGGCAACCCCAGACTCCTTGCCATGTGGCAAGGCAAAATGGTAGCCAGTTTCTACCTTCTCCTCCAGGCTCATTTTCTCCCCAAGATCAGCTGTGGGTGATCAGGTATATGCCTTGTCTCCTCAGGCTTTGTCTCTTCAGCCTCAGGATGCTCCACTGATTCTAGCCTCCGGCATCTCTCTCAGCCTCTTGGGGATTCTCTTTCTACGGTTGTAGGCAATCCTGGAATCCTCTCTCAAATGGCAGGTAAAAATGGTAGCTCTCTTTCTTTGTGTGTCTCTTCATGTTTTTCCCCTTTATATAAGACTCTGTCAAGAGGGCCGAGACCACCCTGGGTCATGCCTCACAGAATGCTGTAATCAAAGGCCCTCATCTGAATCCAATCCAATCAAAGGGACCCACACCCACAGGAATGGATTAATTCCAAGAGCATTATCTTTTCTGTGATTCACAAAAAAGCTTCAAACTGTCATACTACCCTAGACTTAGAAACATATGTAAGTATTTTCTATACTATAGAAATCAATGCAAATAGAACATATTAGCATTTAGGCTAAATTGAAGAAAGTTGAGTTTTACAATATTTTGAAATTTTAATTTAGGTATCAATAACTGAAAAATGAGATTATTAGCTATGGCCTATACACATGGATGGATATGGAACATATGCTTGTCTCATGGCCCAATACTCCTGTCTTAGACAGGGCCGCTATAACAAAATACTACAGATTGGTTGGTTTAATCAACAAGAATTTACTGTCTTAAAGTTTTGGAGGCTTGAAGTCCAAAATCAAGATGTTGACAAGGGCATGCTTTCTCTGCAGTCTATAGCATTCTGATGGGGACTTGCCAGCAATCCTCAAGAATGTGGCTGTCTACTTCCCTTAGTCTCCTCCTCTTGCTTCTACTGAGTGACTGTGTCTGAATTTTCTCTGCTTATAAGGACATCAGTCATATTGGATTAAAGATCACCCTGATTCAATTTGGTCTCATCTTAATAGTACCTTTGAAGAACCTGTTTACCAAGGAGTTCACATCTGTATGACTGGCCTTATGAGTTGAATATGTTTTGTGGGGGCATAATACAATCCCCAACAATTCTTTTCAGATATACATCTCTATACTACTATTTCATTTTCCTTAATCATCAGATGTTCATCATTTATATATGTTCTCTGATGGTCCAAAGTTATTCATTTATCCATTCAGCAAAAAGCAATAAGTACCTACTGTATGCCAAATTCCCCACAAAGGACAGCTGCATAGGTCAATCCTATTCCAGTGTTGCTGTATCGACTAGTTATTTCCTATATTTACCAAAACAGTAATTATAATAATAGATGAATGGACTCTCAAAATTACAGTGGCTCTTAGAGTGCTTTCACTTTCCTAATGCTGGACAACCTACTACACCACCCCAAAGAGATGGTCAAACAGCTTCAGCCCAGGAAAGCTGAAAATATAAAATAGCTATAAGGAATTTCTTCCCTTTCAAATCAAACTGCCTTCTTACAGTAAGGTTTGGAAGTGGCTTAGAAGTTTCAAATTGAGATACGCAGTTTAAAAGGGAAATATATCTTCCCCAAATGCTCTCAATGTACTATTGATCACCTCTCATTTAGTATGCCAGGGAGGAAAATACATACCTCTCCCCACCATCTTTGGAAGATACCACAGGGTGCTTAGCAGGAATCCACTCTTAAAGAGAAAGTGTGTTTATTTATATATAACCACAGACAGTTGTAGACACCTAAATGAAAAATTCCAATAAGATAGCCTTTAAGTAGGATAATCAGGAAACTTCATACAATACTACAATTTATAAAATATATTCATAAAATATTTAACATTACAGCCTACAAATACAAATATATCTTTTCAAAACACCATAGAATATTTGTTTTCAAATGCTAATGCAACCATTACAAGACAAGATCTCATACTAAGCCAGAGAGAAAATTTCAGAAAATTCTCCAAAGGAGAAGTTTTACTAGCCACATTCTCTGACCACAGTAATATAACACTAGAGATGATTTTTAAAAATTATCAAATAATGAATTGCAAAAAACTATAATACTGTCAAATAATTCTTGGTTGCAAAAAAGAAATAAAAAGTACAGAATAATATATATTTAAAATATAATGTTCCAAAATAACTGAATTTTGTGATGAAAATTAATAGCCAAAATGCTTATATTATTAAACATGAAAAAATGAAAATAAATGAACTAAGCTTAAGCTTCAAAGCTAATAAAGAATAAGACATTACTTACTCATAGAATTTATAAGTAAATACAAATTCAGGCATGGATATTTAAGAAAAAAAGGGAAGCCATTAGAGTCACAATATGAGTAATGAAAAGGTCAGTATAGCCAAAGACACAAAGAAGATTTAAAAAGGAATAGAGAAGGAAATCTCTACTAATTTATTTGGAAAATCTCAATAAATATGACAAATGCCTAGGAAAGTATAAATTATGAAAAGTCACTCACAAAGAGTTTGAGAACTGGTTTATATCAATTAACCATTGAAGAAAAACCACCTAAAATATGTACCAGATCATATTATTTAGAATAGGCAATTATTCAGGTATTTAATATGTTCCAGAGCATTGACAAAGATTAAACATTTGTAGACTTATTTTTCAAAGCTAAAACTTTTTTGATATGCACACTTATGAAATTATAAAAAGAGAAAACCACAGTTTATATTAATTTTAGAGGAAAATTCCTTAGAAAACTTTTTTGAGAATTTCATATGTCATAATTAAATGTCATAGCCAAGATGTGTTTATTCTATGAAAGCAAAGATAGGTAAACATTAGAAACATATCTTAATAAAATCCATCATTCAAAGAAATTTAGAAGAAACTCTTTTAAAAAGCTGTAATCAAATCAATAGACATTAAAATTCATTTGATGAAATTATCATCTATTCCCTTTCCACCAAAGCAATTATAAATGAGTATTTCCTGAAATATACTTCCTATAACATGGGTGAAAATTATCCAACTGAACCAAAGTAGACATCAAGTTTAATGGTGAAATTCTATGGTAACCCTGTCCAAAAGAACTTTTAGCAATAGTAGCAATGTTTTTCACACTGTTCAATATGGTAAGCACTAGTCATAAATGACTATTGATCACTTGAAATGTGACTAATATACTAGATACAGAATTTTACATTTTGTTAATTTTAATTAAATATAAAGTTAAAACTGCTGCAAGCTAATGACTACTGTGCATTTAGAGAAGCATGCCTCTTAAAATATGTGAATAAAACAGATGCCTTCTATCACCCCTAATTTTCACCATTTTCCTAGAAGGAACATATTTAATGATATTTTCTTATCCTTGAGCCATATATAGATTGCCCCTAACTTTAATAGTATATGCTGTAGATATTAATGAATTTTTTTAACATTTTCATAAAGCAAGTATCTTTCAGGATTCCCCACCACTGTAATCAAATTTATGTTTTTTCTAGACAAAATGACTGCAAACCAATGGGAATTATACTGTATTTAATATTATTATTTTAAAATTGAAAGAGCATTTTGCTCAACAAAATTACTAAATATTGAATAGGCAAGAGAAGTGAGTAGAGTACAAAATTACCCTGTCCATTGAGGGGGTTGTCTTCTCAAAATTATCTGATCCTTGGAGTCACAAAGGTCTAGAGAACATGTAAGTCAAAGTGAGTGCAGGATCTATGGTTTTTTGGGGCATAATATAGGGGAAAATGCATGTTTAAGAATTAGATTGATATGGATTCCAGTGCTTCCTCTGACAAAGACTGACGTTGTAACTCTTAGATGACCTGTGTGTAAACTTTCATGATGATAATACTTCAACAAAATAGTGTATTTGTTAAATAAAATATTGACATAAAACACAGGCACTGAGCCTGATGCATTGTAATAACTCAGTAAATGCACATTCCAACATGGATATCATTTATATTTGTACAGTATCTCACTATACTTTCTGCAAAATAGTTTATTCCATGGTCAGAGATCATTTTACATTTCTGCCCTAGGACACTTTCTTTTCCACATATACCCCAAATTTTACCAGTAGTACATTGAAAATCACAGTATTTAATACCACAGGAGCCTCATATTTGCTAACATGCTAGGCTTTACATTGCCATAGATCTTTATAGGAAGCGCTTCCTTTCCTTGAAATTCCAACAAATAAAAGTGAAACCCTTTCTTGCTCTTCTAAGACCAGTTGTGGACAAATTACAAAGAAGAGATTTTTATCCTGTTTGATTCAGCATAGAGGAAATCTTTCCATGTAATCCAGGTCTTCTACCTTCCAAGAAATCCATGAACTACATCAAATCATAAATTCTCAATTCTTTTGAAAAACTTCCTCTCTGAACTTGACTGATTCTTACGCTATTCCTGTCACAGCCCTAGATAGGTGACAGGGAAAAGTAGGTTGGGATAAAGAAAAGAAAGATGAATTAGGACTGGGAGGACACTCTGACCCAATTTTTACTTAAAACTCATTTTCCAAAAATGGAATGAAAATGTAAAATGCCAAAAATATTCACTTTTTTGAAAATAGAATTTAATAAAGTAAAGATAACATGATGTGTTAACCTCTCATTGAGAGATCAAAATTACATAATCTTATATACTATAAGTAATAAAAGGTGGTTTCTTATAAGCTTTTTCATCTCCCTTTCTGAAGAAGGCAGGAGCTGAAAAATAGGGTATCTTCTATATTTGATTTTTGAGATGTTCTGATTCATTTTAGTCTAGAGTCCAGTGTTGTTCTAAGATTGACAGTATGGCCTAGCTTCATAAAGCATTTCTTCCAAAAACAGTATATGGAAATAACATTGCTGTATTGATTCATTTTACATGGTTGATAGTGTGATTGTATAATTAGAAGAACTGTGAAGAAAGCTTTCACACCTCTGCCCTGGTTGAAGAAATAAACAGCTCCATGGGATGTCTTTAAAACATTAAAGGATTTAAAAAATAAGTGTTGTGTTTGTGATTCATGCAGCCCATAATAATTTGGGTTACATTTTCATTTAGCTATACAGAATGATACTTGACAGCCATCACTTCCTTGACGAAAGTTAGGCTAAGATAATTCTTGACTTTATCATAGGTAAGATCAAAAGTTAAAGATGTATGTCTAAAACATAATTTTATGTATGGCATAAAGCTATTGCACCACAGCAACCTCTTAAGACTTGAAGCATTAGTCAGAAATCCAGGAAATTTGAAATAAGCTTATACAGTAAAATCTTTTCTAGCTTCTGCTTTGCCAGAATGACAATCACAGAAATATCAAGAAAAACTAGATTACAGTGGTCCAGAGTGGGGAGAGGGGTAGTTTCTGGTTTTAGTTACACCATGTAAAAGGTTTTGAAGTCCTCAACTAGGCAGATTACATGCCATTTCTTTTAACAAAGAAAAGCTGGAAAACTGAAAACAAATGACTTTTCTTGTACTCTTCAAAGAAATGAGGTTGCAGGCTCACCAATATTCAGATGCATACAGAGGATTACAGCTGATATCTGCTTACTTGGAGCAGAAGCTTGGAGCCATAAACTAACTGGTAGGAATATTTAAATAGTAATTTTGGTAAATTGCTTTGGCAGAATGTGGACTGGAATAGAACTGAGAAACTACTGGGTAATGGAACTTTAAGGGTTCTCCACACTTTTATGGGATTTATCTCCAGAAACCATACCAGGTTCTCACATTGAAGATCAGAAAAACATCCCCTTCTAGTTCTGCAGGAGAAAGAGAATAGTAACCATTTAAAAATACAACCAAAGCTTTCCACTTAACAAAGGGCAACTCTCCAGGGAACAAGTATTTATGAGCCTTATCTCAGCTGAGATAATGGCATTAGTCCCACTGCAGCACTCTCTAACCTTTCTGCCCTACTTAAGAGGGAGTGGAGAGACAGTCATAGTTAGTAAGGGCAAGGGCCTCATGGAAATAGATTTTGAATGCTTCATTCAGGGAACGGAGAAGAGGGCAGGGGAAAATAAAGCTATACTACTGGAGAAACACTTGTGAAAGTCACAGCCAGAGACACATGCCAACAAAAGACTAAGATTTAATCATAAGATTATATAAAACTTCATTTCCCTCATCCTTTACACCACCACACTAACAGGGCTTCAGTATAATAACTGTGGGTTATAAATGAAAGAGCTTCAAGACACAGACTCTTTCTGAGGAGAAATACTTAAGGAAGACCAATTGCAAGAGAGGAGACCCAAACAAGGATACTAGAGGAAATTGAAGCATCTGGAAATTATATATAAAATATTTATATATAGTTAATCAAACACTGAAGACAGCCCAACTCCTAACCAGATCACCATCAATCATCAGTTTCAAGGCTATTTAACTTACTAGTTCCTATCACAATTTGTCTGACTTTCAAAAAAATTACAAGGTAGGGCAAAAGGCAATTTGAAAAAATCTGAAGAGACAAAGCAATCATCAGAACCAGAATAAATATAATACAGACGTTGGAATTATATGACCAAAAATTTTAAATTACTATGAATAATATGCTAAGAGATTAAATGGAAAAAGTAGACAACTTGCAAGAGCAGCTGGGTAATGTGAATAGAGAGCTATAAACTCCAAAAAAGGATCATAAAAAAATACTAGAATTAAAAAGCACAATAACAGGATGAAGAGTATCATTCTGTCTTCTATGGACTCAGCAGACTAGACATGAATGTGGAAAGAATCAGTGAACTTGAAGATAGGTCAAAAGAAACTTCCCAAACTGATAAACAAAGAGAAAAAAAAAAAAAAGAACAAAAAAATAGAACAGAAACTTCAAGAAGTGTGGAAGAATTTCAAAAGGTGTAATAAGTGTGCTATTTAATACCAGAAGGAGAAGAAAGATTGGAACAAAAGAAACATTTGACTTAAAAATGGCTGAAAACTTTCCTAAGTTAATGATAAACAATGAACCACAGATGCAGGAAACCCAGAGAACATCAAGCAAGATAAATACCAAAAAACAAACAAACATACAAACAAATACCTAGGCATATTATGTTCAAACTGCAGAAATCCAAAATCTTGCAAGAAGCCTCAGGGGGTCAGGTGGGGGAGGATACCTTACCTATCAATGAATAGCCATAAGAATAACAAAAGAGTTCTTGTCAGAAGCAAAACAAGCAAGAAGAGAATGGAGTAAAATATTTAAAGTGTTAACAGACAAAATCACCAACCCAGAATTTTATATCTAGCCAAAGTATCATTCAAAAATGCAGGAGAAATGAATACTTTGTCTGACAACCGAAAACTGAGGGAATTCACCAACACCAGACCTACAAGGAATGCTAAATAAAGTTTTTCAGATTGAATGAAAATGATATAGTTCAGAAATTTAGATCTATATAAAGAAAGGAAGAACATTAGAGAAAGAATATAGTTAAAATAAAATACTTTGATTATTTAAAATAAAACTGTAAATTAACAATAGTAACAATGTTTTTGCTAATTATAGTATGGGAATAAGTGAGTGAATAATAGCATTACCACAAAGGATGGTAAGGAATAATTGAAAACACACTATAATAAGGTAGTTGGACTACCTATGAAGGGGTATAGTGCTATCTGAAGATGGACTTAGACTATTTAAAAACATGTATTGTAAATTTTGGATAACCACTAAATTTCATAAATAAGAATGATTAATATGCTAAAAAAAGATGTGAAATCAATTCATATAAAGTGCTAAATTAAAAACAAAAGAGGCAGAAAAATATTGAGTAGGAGAAAGAAACAGATAAAAAATATAATGAATAGAAAACAGTTGCAAACATGATAGCTATTAATCCAACTATATCAATATTTAGAGAGGAATGAAATAGAAAACCTAACTGATGTCTATAAGAAACTCATTTTAAGTATAAATATTCAAATAGGTGAAAAGAAATGGGAAGAAGAATGATATACTATGATTACACTTGCCAAAAAAATCAGGAATAGCTATATTAATTTCAGACAAAGCAGACTTCAGAACAGGGAAAATTAGCATGGATAATGAATGGCATTTAATAATGATAAAGAAGTTAATTCTCCAAGAAGGCATAGCAATCCTAAACATATATGCACCTAGCAACAGTATGTCAAAATTCGGGATGCAGAAATTGATACACTTGACATCTGTGAAAATAGTGGAATAAGGATCTCTGAAGATTCTCTCCTCCATAAAAACAACAACAATAAAAATTGTCAAATATTGTCAGAAAGAACTTTTCTAGAACTCTGGAAACTAAATAAAGGCTTGCATCAACCAAGGAGACATTTATTCTAGAAAAATTGTTGAATGTTGGTATGAACAGTGAGCTTTCTATTGTTTCAACTTGCCCTAATCTCATTCCCACTCTCCATCTATGTGGTATCCTTGAAAAATAGCCTGAGTTCCTGGTACAGTCTGGCAGCCACCTGAAGGACAATAAATGAGCTACTTCAAAGTCTCATTCCAAATGATTTGTCATTATTTTATCTCTCTAATAGTTCCCTTGAAGACCCCATTTCAAGGCTGCCTGTATTTGGCCTAATTCAGATCATACCCAGTGTGAAAATCCTTTTTCCAGGGGTTTGTGTGTGATGGTGGGAGAGATGTAGAAAATTATACACCAATGTTTTAACTTCAACAGCTGTATAAGGTGATGGATAACAGTTGGTGCAGACAATAGATTAATCAAAAAGCCTAAAAGGAGAAGATGGGAATGATATTTCCACAGGGGCTTTGAAAAGCTCTGACAAAATCCTGGGACTCTAAAAGTCCATTTTCTTGTGCCGTGCTGTGTGTATGCTAAAAGCATGTGTGCATACTCAGGAAAGACCTGAAAATGCTTTAAGCACTCACCTCTGGCTTTAGGTTCTGTGCAAGCAAGATGTGAAGGCCAAGGCAGAATTGTCCACTTCCTGGCTGAGTTTTGAAGGCATGTCCCAACCTGCACAGCAAATCCCTCAGCAAAGAGTAGGAGGTAAATTGGTCCTAGACATTAAGTGGCCACTTAGCTAACTGAGTAGAGAGTTCAGGGTCCACACACAATAAAAAACACAAACTACAGAATTAGTTCAGAAAAGTCACTAAATAAATGGACAACTATAACAAGCAGCAATAACAACAAACTCTAGGTTGCCACAATATATCATTTAAAATGTCCAGTTTTCAATATAAACTTATGATACATGCAAAGCCACAAGAAAGTATGTTCCAAAACAGGAAAAAACAACAACAATAGAAACAATCTCTGAGGTAGCCACAGGTTGGACTTACTAATAAATACTTTAAATCAGCTATTTAGAATAGTTTAAAAGAGCTAAAAGAAAGCATGTCTAAAGTACAAAAGGATGTCAATAAAGAGATAAAAATATCAAAAAAGGGGATAGAATTTATGAAAATATACCAAACAAAAATTCTGGACTTGAATAGTACAATAACTGAAAAATTCACTAGAGGGGCTCAAGAGCAGATTTGAGCATAGAGAAGAAAGAATCAGTGAACTTGAAGACAAGTTAATTGGTAAAATCCACTCAGAAGAACAGAAAGAACAAAGAATAATGGAAAATGAACAGAGCCTTAGAGAACCTAGAGCCCCAAGCATGCCAACACATGTATAATAGGAGTACCAGGAAAGGAGACAGAAAAGAGAAGAAAACATATTCAAATAATATGCATGGAGCTACAAACAGTTTGGTGTTGCCCTTGCTTCTGGGACAGGCAGAAATGATGGGAGATGAAGCTGGAGAAATAAGAAGAAGCACAATGATGGAGAGGTATATGCCATGGTATGGAACTTCAATTTTACCTTATAGGCAATAGAAAATCACATGAGTTTGAAGCTGGGAATAATATGGTCAGATTCAGAAGAAGTATTCTTCTTCTCAAGAAAGTTATGACCTCAGAAATCAACTTTCTCTTTATGGGAAATTTATTGCCTTCAGTACTTGAAGAATCTCAGAATTGAGGGATGAATGAACAAATTTTTGGCATCATATCAGTACCAAAGAGAGATACCAAAGGCTCAAAAATACAGTGAAAGTTCTTTGGTAGTAAATTTATTTTTTTACAAGCAAGTTAAGACTATGAATTCTGAGTTTTGAGGCTGATCTTTAGAAATATCTATTTTAAGGATTGGAACATTTAGAGAGCAAGCTATCTCTGTAACAGGTTGGCATGTGTAGGAGGAGGGTATTTTGTATACTCAGTATGATCTGAGCAGGATCACTCAAGTGGTCACAAACAAAGTTTTGTTATAATGGAAATTAATCTTTTTTTTTTTCTTGTTGTTGCTTAGAATGTGCCTTTTGGTTGGCATTATGAAATGTTTAATACGTGAAATCACCTTCTTTTGAAGTTGCTACAGTGATCACAGAAAAATATAGCTTTCCTCTTGGTGAACTAAATGAAGCAAATTATAGTGAGGTCTAGAAAGAAGAAAATTACATGTTGTCATCAATTTAGGCAACAGAATAATAATTTTAATAAAAACTTTCCCTATTAATTTTGTCAGTCACTTTCCTTCTATGCATTACTGTTGCATGACTAATCATCCCGATTGTCTAGATCACATTAAAAGTTTTGTTCTTAGGCAAAGGTTTCTAAGAGAACTCATAGAGTTTAGTATTCTCATTAATTTAACAAAATATAATGAAATTGCACATAATAAACTCAAACTTGCTGAGGGGAGATATAATTTGAAAAATCTGACAGTAAAATGGATCTCAAATTTCATGTGCTGCAGGAACACCTATGAAGAGCAACATGCAAATGCCCAAGACTCCACGGCTGTTGCTCTCAAAACGGAAAGTAACATCTACATTTTTAACAAACTCCACAGATACACCCCCAAAGTTTGAGAATCAGGGTTATAAAATAACAAAAATCTTCTTGTGTCACTTTGGACAACTGATTTTTAAAAATTTATTGCAAGAACAAAAATGCGTCTTTCTTGCATGCTTAAACCTGCAGATATCACAAATGTTAAATTATCTGTTAAAGTGTGCATGTTGTCTATAAGAGCTGACTTTACCAAGATGGACATATAGTGACTAAAATATTTGAGCAACTCGATATGATAATAGAGAACTTAATGAAAAGTAAAAATGACCGTAGTTTCACATGGGAATGCCAAATGCGTACTGAGATATGCTTATTATGAGGGCGAAATGAGATCATGGCTATATGGCTGTGCAAATGCTTTGAAAATAGTATTTTTATACTAAAAAATGAGGCATGTATTCGTTGAAGTGATATTTCAGAGAGTATGTAAAAGAATTAAGTACAAACATTATTTTAAAATAAAAAATAGAAAAGTAATCACCTCTAAAATGGGATTTCACTTCTCTGGAACCATTAATAGTATTTTTAATTTTTTTTCTTTTACACAAACTTGTGTAACATGAAAGAAATAAATCTACCTCAAACAAACACACATTTCAGGTTTTGGGGTGTAATGAAAACTTAATGTTTATGTGCAGTTACACACATTTAACATTGATTATACATTATAATACATATATAACATTGTAATACAGTGTATTTGGAAAGGGTTCTTTCACTATATTTCAACTTCTTTTAGTAATAATATAAATTTTCCACCTGTTTTCCAGAAATATTCCATTCAATTAAAGAACCAAGAGAATTTATTTTAAAGACGTTTGCATTAACCTGTGACATCTGGTTTGCTTAATGACTCCATTAATGCCATGGAGCTACCACTTTAAAGTGATGAGGTTTATGTAATTCTAGTTGAACCATTAGGACATTGCAAAACAGTAGGGACAAGATGGACTAGAAGGCAAGGATTCCACAGTCTACTCCTGCTTATCTCAAAAAGTCACTGTCTCCTCTATCAGAGTTTCTTAGATATATTCCTCCCCAGGGCTATTGCAAACTTCTAGTCTCTGCTCTTCCAATTCAGTTGTGCAGTCCTCAAACAGATACAGGGGGTAATTTTCTGAGTGCACAGAATCAAACTATGGAGCCTGAAACTCTACTAAAATTTAAACTGTCAGAGTGATTTCCCTCAGGCTCTGCACTGCAGTGAAACAGAGCCAGCCCTATATTTATATTTGAGTGACCACTAGGAAAATAAACTAAACAGTGCATTTGAGACTGCTCAGACAAGAGGTAAGGCACAGTGAATCAGAGCAGCAGTTTCAGGTCAGAACTGGGTTCAAATCCTGACTCTAACACTCAGTCTTTATGTGACCTTAATGATGGGCTGGGCTATAAGCCTCTTTCCTCATCTGAAAAAGATGATAATAATAGGAATCTTATGATTCTTAAGATGAGTACATATAATTATGTAAAATGCTGGCATAGAGTAAACACTCAATAATATCTACAAGAATCAAAAATATGTAGGCAGAATCCAGAACCATTCATTTCAAATATATTTGACAAGCACTTACTTGGTGCAATGAGGGTGGCAAGTTATATCAAAATTGTTTGTGAACACCTGTGAAATTTTGAGATGTACTTAAGGCCCTAGAGAAACCATAGTTTGTATTTAGGTATAATTAAGTATTGAAGAATGGGAAAAGAGGTCCAAATGGTATTATATGGGATGATTGCCAGGAGCCTTGAGGAACACCTAAGGATGACACTCTTAATTTACAGTGGCAAATGATGGCACAATTATGTAATTTTCTCAACTGTACTGAGAACCTCAAAGAGAATAGAGAAGATATAATGTTAGATTTATACAGGATTAGGGTTTTATTTGTTTTGATTTTTTTCATGTAAGTATAAAAGATCAAAAAGTAGCAAGGCTATTAATGGTGTTACAACAGTGTGGGTGACATAAAAAGTATTAAGAAAATGTAATATTAGGGCTTAAAATTTGGAGGTGGAACTCTTGAGGAAAATGAGTAATTCCCATATTTGACCATGGGTTTGAATGGTTTCAGTAAAGAAGAGTTGCTTGCTCTCGAGTTGAGGAGCTAAAGGAATTCGAAGGCAAAGCAAGAAGATTAGATATTTATCCATACGGATGTCAAAGTCACTCAGGATTTTGTGGGGGCTGGAGATGTAGACGCATATTCTGGGTCAGCTGCCAAAGCCTTCAGTTACTCTAGATTTGGCCAGGTTGACAGATGACAGTTTCAAGGAGATATACCAAGATACTATCGATGTAAACCATCAATCTCAAAAGAAAAGGGTTCTTTACATCAAGATATAATTTGACAATGGAGAACAGGAGCTAGCTGCATGCTGAAATCCCCACTGTCATCACCACCACCAACATAATGCTTTACATGGGTTATGGGAAACTGATAAGTGATAGGAGAAGCTGTGCTAAGTGGAGCCAATAGTAAATGAGGTAAGCAACAGACAAGGAAAGGAAGTAAGCATACTGTTAAAGGCTGTTCCCTAATGTCCTATAGTTGAGGATATAGGGAATTTTGTTTACCATGAACACGTCATTCCAGAGACCAGAGTTGGAAGATTTAAAAGGAAGGGGAAGAGTGAAAAAATGGATTACAGACAGGTCATGCAGAAATGCGTGCTGATGGCAGCTCAAGAGGATAGATGTCAGGAAAAGCAGGCATTTGGGATGATGCCCAAGAATGAGGGATGTGGATACTGCACTATTGCCCAATCTATGAGATCCCAAAAGAACACTGGTGCAAATTTGCTCAGTGGTTCTTCAGTCCAGGTGGTTCAGATGGCTTGTAGGAAGTATAGTGTATTGGTTAGTTGCATGGATTCTGAAGTCAAACCACCTATTACAAGTCTTCCTGCAGTGCTTACTAGCTGTGCAATTTTAGCAAGTTACTAAACTTCCCTAAGTCTTGGTTTCACCATCTATAAAATGAATAATGGTAGCATTTCCATCACAGAGTTGTGGTAGGGCTAGAATGAGATAATGCATATAGATACTGAACATTGGGCATGGCACAAAGAAAGCACTCACTAAATGTGTATTGCTTTTACTATTGCTATTTTTGTATATATAAGATGATGCTTTCCCTTAAGATTCAAAATGGAAGATATGGTGAAAATTTCTCCCTCAGAAATAGCAGAACTGATTTTACTTAATTTCTACAACTCATACAGAGAAAGACTGTGTAGGGTATGAGGAATCAGACCTCTTGTAAGGTGCCAATCTTGGTATAGACTGGCCAAGTTTCTAAAGGAAGAAAAACTTAGGAGGCAGGGAGTGGGAAGGAGATTTGTAGTTTTCAGGAGTTCATTTTATTTATTGCTACACCTCAAATTTAGTGGCCCAAAACAATGACAATCATTTTTTCTATTATATCTCACAGTTCTGGAGGTTGACTGGGCTCAGCCAAGCTGCTCTCCCTCAGGCAATGACTGGAACTGCAGTCATCTCAAAAGCTTTTCTTTTTAGTAAACTTCTTGAGAACACTTTTAGATTTGAAGATTAATTTCAGATAGTATGGAGAGTTCCCGTTTACCCCAAACCCAGTTTCTACTATTATTAATATCTACATTTGTCACAATTAATGAATCAATTTTGATATGTTATTCTTAACTAAAGTCCGCACTTTATTCAAATGTCCTCAGCTCTTCCCTAATGTCCTTTATTCCCAGATCCTATCCAGGCTACCACACTGCATTATATACATAGCAGTTTAAACAATGAAAAATGTATCATACAGTTATGTAGGTTAGAAATCCAACACAGATCTCAGCTAAAATCATGATGTTGGCAGAGTCTCATTTTTTCTAAAGGCTCTAGGGTAGAATACATTTCCTTGCCTTTCCAGCTTCTAGAAGACATTCACATTCTTTGACTCCTGACCCCCTTCCTGCACCTTCAAAGTCTGCAATACTGCAATTCTCTGTGCCTTTTTCCAATAGTAACATCTCTTTCTGACTTTCCTCTTTTTCCTCCCTCTCCACATTAAGGGCCCTAGTGATTACATTTGGCACCCCTGAATAATACAGGCTATTTCCTTATTCTAAAACCATCTGATCACCAACGTTGATTCTATCATCACCTTAATTTCCCTTTTCCATGTATGATAACAAATTCACATGTTCTGGGAATTAGGACAGGAACATATTTGAGGCCATTATTCTGCCAACCACGTTAACCTTGATCACCTGGCTTGAGAGAGTGTTAGGTTTCTCCACTGTAAATTTAATCTTTTTCTTTTCTCCCTTTCCATACTTTATCCTTTAGAAGAGTCACTAAACACAGTCCACAATTAAAAAGTGGGAAGTATACTCTACCTTCTTAAGGGCAGAGTATCTACATAAATTATACAGAATTGTTATACACGAGACATTTGTCTATTTCCCCTCATTTATTTATTATTCCATCATTTTATTATTCAATAAATATCCATAAGTATGGATTCATGGATATTTATTTTATACTTTGGGTTATAATCCAATATTACTTAATTTACTTTATCAATCATTTTCTGCTTGACCATTGGGAGATCTTTCAGGTGGCTCCTGTATTCCTTTGACATACCATCCTTATTGTGTGTGTGTGTCTGTGTGTGTGTGTGAGCACTTTCTCACTTTCCAGCACTACACGATGCTCTAGGTTCATCTTGCATATTTCCTGTCAAAGAATCAGCCACTACTCTAAGGAGACCTAGTTCCTTTTTTTTT
>JAQZBX010013800.1:0-20452 GCA_029593785.1 Cabassous unicinctus
AGGGCCCCCACACATCGCCCCACCACAAACACCCTACATTGCTGTGAAACACCTGTTAACAAATCATGAAAGAGCATCATCAGAGTACTACCATTAAGTTTAGTCTGAATCTTCCTCCCCTATACATTTTTTAAGGATTTATTTATTTATTTACTTTTACCCACCCCCCATCCCCCCCCGGTTTTGCTGTTTTTGTGTCCATTCACTGGGCAACTCTCTGTGTCCGTTTCCTGCCCTCTCTTCTCATCCTTCTCCTCCTGTCTTCACTGGAATTCAATCCTTAGAACCTCCGATGTGGGGAGAGGCATCCTACCGCCCATGCCATCTCAGTTCCTGGTTTTTTAGTGCATTTTGTCTTGGATCACCCCTGTGTCACTCTCCCGTTACGTCATCATCCTGCTGCGTGGCTCGTGGGGACTGGCAACTCACTCACATGCAGGGCCTGGCAGCTCACCCGTGGACGGGGCCTGACGGCTCACCCGCTTGCGGGGCCTGGAGGCTCACCCGTGCATGGGGCCTGGCGGCTCACCCGTGCATGGGGCCTGGCGGCTCACCCGCTCGCGGGGCCTGGAGGCTCACCCGTGGACGGGGCCTGACGGCTCACCCGCTCACGGGGCCTGGAGGCTCACCCGCGTGCGGGGCCTGGTGGCTCACCCGCTCGTGGGGCCTGACGGCGCACCCACACACAGGGCCTGGTGACCCACGCGCTGTCCGTATTTTTCTTTCTTTTTTTTTTTTTTACTTTTTACCGGAAGGTCCCGGGGGTCGAACCCAGATCCCTCCACATGGGAGATGGATGTCCAACCTCCCGAGTCATATCCGTCCCCCTGCTACATCTCCCAAGGTCAACCAAAGATACACAAAAATAACAGTCCTTACCCTTATAGGATGGTCATATAATAAATCAGCCTTGGTTTATCACCAGCATTCTAAAAACCAGACCTAGGGAGAAAAACCAGGTCTGGGGACACATGCATGGTTTCTAATATAGCGAATGTTTAGCCTACCCTGATTATCACAAAATCAGGTCAGCGAGAATATTCACGTTCTACTGGTTTTAAGTTGCATGTTCTTGATATAGAATTCACTTAGTTACTGCAACCCTTTAACTGTTTCCCAGAGTTTAGAGAAAAATAGCTCTGCCAGACTTTGCTAATTGTTCAAAGATGTGAAGGGAACAGAACTTAGAGAGTGTCTTATGCCACCATCTTGATGAACTAGATCCTATCTTTGTGATGGACATTTTTATTTTATCCAAATATTCTGCTTTTATTGACAGTGTTGCAAAAAATATCCTTATATTTGCCTATGAAAGCATTCATGCTGTAATTTCTCTGGGCTACTTCCCCAGGTGAGAACTGATGGATCAGATGAGAGTCATTTTTAATATTTGAGTATATAATCAGCCAATGACTTTTCCATAATCACTACATAATTTGCCCATTTTTTCATGCCCTAATCAACCCTGGATGTTACACATCTTTTATATTTTGTTTAAATTGGCATTTATTTCATTAAAGTCAGATTGACCTTTTCATTTTTTTTGGCCATATGAATTATGTTCATGTTATTTGCATGTTTTTCTATCACATTGTCTATTTTTTATTGATTTCTAAAGGTGCTTTTTTATTATATGGATAATGACAGTCTGTTTTTACATAGTACAGTTAAATATTACAACTGAAGACTGTGCTCAGCAAGCTGGCAGTTTCTCCTATTTTGTTATTTTTGTTTTACTTTCCAGTGAATTTCATTACATAAACAAAATCTCTCTCTTCCTCTGCTGTCCCCTCTCTGTTGTATGTGTGTGTATGTGTCTGTATGTTTGTATATCCAAATATGAGTTTTCTCTATGATGAGTTTATTTCTTGTATAAGAAAGGATCCCCAGTACAAGATTCCAAATATAATTACCTAAATTATCTCCTGGTTCAGTCATGGTTTTTGTTTCACTTTTAGATTATTAAACCATCTGGAATTTATTATATGTATTGTATTATAAAATCTTTATTACTTTTATTTTCTTCCAATAACAAACAGGTGTTTGGCTTCTTCTTATGATTTTCCTGAGATCTGTGAATCATAAAGAAAAGAAGGGAATTCTGTCCATAATGGGGAATCACATATGTACAGACCCATCTGACAAGTGGAAGCCATATGGCCAAGTAGCGTAATAGAATTCCTTAAGAAACAGTATCAGAATATCCAACACGTAATGAGTGCTTCATTTGTGCCATGTTGTGTGCTAAACATTTTGCATGCATCAATTTTTCAAACTTCTTCACAATGCTGTAAACCAGATTTTACAGATTAAGAGGAAATAATTTAAATTGTGAAAGATAAATAATTATCCATGTTTTACTGACTATAAAATCACCCCTTAACCTTGAGATTGTTTTTCTGGCCGTGAAGAATTTTCTGACAGGTGAGAAACTCTCATTAGGAGGACAAAGGTCTGCATGGAGTGGCCCCAAGTGTGGAGTGAGGTTATAGTCTAAATCATGCTAATTTAGCCCTCCTGGGGGCCTCTGTGCTCAAAGAATGAAAGAGGTGCTGTCTAGAACTAATAAGAAAGAATGGGCAACCTATTTCAATATACCATTCCACATATTAAAATCTTCATTAATGCCCCTTCTTTTTGTCTAGATTAGCAACCATTTCACTGGAGCAGTAAAACTGAAATGACTGAGCTAACTGTGGACATTGCCTTTTGCTGTCTGCCATCTGTGGAAGATGTTTCTTCTTCTAGCTGGAGAAATCAGTGATGGAGGGCCTAGACAGATAAAAATCAATAGCATCATGTAATAGCACGGAGAACATCTACACAGATAAGTAGGGAAATGGATGAAAACAAATGGAAAGTGAAAGTAGCAGCCACAAGGACAGATTAGCAGAGCTGGGAATATATCTGAAACCAAGGGAGGGGTCAAAAGTTGTCTCACTAGAGTAGAGAACTAGATTCTAATAATTCTCCCAATTAGTTATCTGGTAAATTTAGGGTTCAAGAAATCCCTGCTCAGCATGGCCTGTTTTGGCCTAATAGATGGTCAGTGAAGAGCAGGCCAACATTCGACAAAGTGCATATACCAAGTCCTATCCATGACCCTGTTACTGCATTCATATATTCAGATTTTGACATTTAAAAAATACTTGGAAAAGAATTGAGCCACTTTTTTTTAATTTGTGGAGAGGTTTGTTTGTTTACTTTTTTAGGGAAAAGGGCATGTTGGAAACTATATCAAAATTTCAAGGACAACAAAATTAAGCCTTGGTATTGAGGACCTCTTGTCTAGGACAACTTCCTCTTTTAAATGAGCCCACATTTTATTGATTCTCCAGAAATGCTGAACCATTTTCCAAACAAAATTACCTCACAATACCATAATTATTGAACTCTTCATACTTGATTACTATACTAGTAATTTATGTTGGGCTATTTTTTTTATTTTCCTCATTCATATACTTATATTTAAAAATATTTGTGAACTCTGTCACATTTCTCATTTCTTAATTTTCCTCACATTTTTTATAGAGGAACCCAAAAGGGGATACATTTAGTACTCTCCACAGCATATCACAGTAACAATTTGAGCCACGTCACAGCAGGTATTTAATAATTGTTTTGTCAGTGACGCACAATAGCAGAAAGACACATGATTTCCAAATACTTACCCTTATCAGCCAGATACTTTGCCAGCTTATGCCAGAAGAAACTGAAAAAATGAAAAAAAAAAAAAAACAAAAACAACCATTTGTGTGGTTGAATACTGACTGATGATCATGCAAACTAAAATTTATAAAACATCTTATACCTAAGTGCTTGAGGTCACTTCAAAGCCACTGGTTGGTTTAGCGACTTTTATAACTTTGAAATTAAAAGTCAAAGACTTTTGGTCACTCATTGTGGATGGACAAACAGACAGCCTCAGCCATACGAGGGGGCAAGACTCCTACAAAACTTTCTGTAACTATGCAAGGTAGCCTTAGAACAAAGTCGGTCAAACATACAGATGTTTGTCAGCAGGGAGACACAAAAACAGTTATACAAGCTACTCTTGGAGCTTGGGGGAGGCCCACTCTCCTCAGGTACTCCAAACAGAAATTTGATTGAAAGTATTTCTCTGTGCTACCTTAACTATCTATGACCAGGAAGAGCAGTCCTGTAATGGGTTCAGGTGAAAGAGTCCTGAGGAAAGCAAGGGACATGGGACCAGTGCGTGCAGTTTTCAGGATTAGCTGCCACGTTGACTCAATACTCACATACCTTGTTCACGTGTCAGTCTTTCTACTCAGGCACTTCTCTTGAGCATTACTCATTTTACTAATAAAAACTCATTTTGAGTATGCCTTATGATGATCAACACTTAGATTTATATGACTTTACTTGAAGTGCAAAAATCACTCCCTCCAGAATATACTACTTTTTCTAATGCTGACAATCATTTCCTCAGGTTGAGACTAAAATTAACTGCTACACACATAAGTCATCCTGCATATACTGAAGTATTTTGAAAGTAATTTAGCACAGAGACAATAAAACATGGATCAAACTGGCCAGTCCTTTTGGCCAAGGTGATGATATGCAAAGCTCAGTCTTTTGATTCCACATCTCCACATGCCATTAAATCAAGATAATCTAATCTAGCCACCCATTAAATCAAGATAATCTAATCTATCCTCTAAGTAATGTTGATTATCTAGAGTCCATACTACAGATCCTATATCATGTTTATTACAATATTCCCAAAATTGAAAGGTTTATTTTTCAATATTGTCAAATCATGACACTGCCAGTGATTTTAAAAGGTCTTTGGAAGTATCCAGTAAATTGGGCCCACTGTTTTTACCTTTCTCTGTCTTCCACAGAGCTTACACTCCTGTCGATATTGTTTCCAAAAAATAAGCCCACGAGTAATACCTAATAACTATCTTTTTTATTATTTTTTTATTTTTAAAGAAGTTTTAGATTACAAAAATGTTACATAAAAATATAGGGGATTCCCATATGCCCTATGCCCTCGCCCTCCCATACTTTCCAACATTAACCACATCCTTTATTAGTGTTGTACATTTGTTACAATTGATGAACACATATTTAAGCTCTGCTACTAACCATGGTCTATAGTTTACATTATAGTTTACACTCTGTCCCACACAATTTTGTAGGTTATGACAAAATATATAATGGCTTATATCCACCACTGCAATGTCATGCAGGACAATTCAAATATCCAGAAAATGCTCCCATATTACACCTATTATTCCCTTTACCTCCTCTCAGAACCTCTGGTGGCCACTGCCTCCACATCAATGATAAAAGTTCTTCCATTGCTGGAGTAGTAATAAGTCTATAGTAGAATAATAATGTGTAATTTAGTCCATTGTTCATTCCCCAATCTTGAGGATTTGGGGATGGTGATGCTCTGTTTCTAATTGAGAGGGGGCTTAGATCCCATGCGGCAGATGGATAGAACTATCTTGCTTGTAGTTGCAGACATTCTCTGTTCCTTGGGATGGGCATTGTCCATCATCATCTCCTGGGTGAGTCCAGTGAATTGGAGAGTAGGTGATGCAACTCTGCTGAGATTCAGGGCTCAACTGGCACATGGATTGCCTGAAGATTTAAGTCTCTGGGACATATATTTAACAAGTGTAGTGCTAATTATAGGTTCAAATAAAAGGAGCAGAAGAACCATGTATAGGGAAACTATAAATGAGTCTAACTCTGTTACACTGGGGAGCATAAATTCCAAAGTAAGGCCCACTGACAGGGTACCAAATTCCTGACCTCGTCTTGCCCTGCTTTTAGTGTCTGGATGTCTCTAGAGCCCTCAAGAGTCCTGCTGTTTGAGGCACTGTTTACTATGGCATTCAATGAGATCCTGCTGAGATGTGCATAACTGTAACCTCTGGAATGACCTCTCAACTCACTTTGAAATCTCTTAGCCATAAAAACTCATTTGTATTTACCATTTACCCCTTTTGGTCAAGGTCTTCTTCCAGATGCATTGCTAGTTGACGCTTGGCAATATCCCTCAGTGCCAGAGAGGCCCACCCCTGGGAGTCATGCCCCATGCCGGGAGGAAGGCAGTGCATTTATGTACTGAGTTTGGCTTAAAGAAAGGCTACATTTGAGCAACAAGGAGGCGTTCAGGAGGTAAATATTAGGCAATATATAATACTAGGCTAAGTTTCAATTTCACAAGAAAAGGTTCATAAGTAAAATCATCAATATCAAGGGTGTGGCATAATGGTCTGTCTTCCTTCACTAGGCATTGTCCTTGTTCTCAGGGGATTCTTGCCAGTTTATTAGAGAAGGTAGCAGGACTCCCCAGGATAGGAATTCAATATTCTTTCAGTTATTGTGTGGCTCTCTACCCATTGAGACAACACTCCATGAATACTTGAACATATACATATGCCTCAGAGGCATGCCCCAGGTACACCCTACCCACTCATCCCCCCATCACTGACACCCCACACCAGTGATCCTCCCCTGTCACAGTTGTGACCCTTCTGTGATCCAAAACTTCTCCAGAAACAAAGCTAACAAAATAACCAAGTAAAATTAATAAGAAAATGAAATAATAATGGTTTTAAAAATAACAAATAAAATACAAAAACAATTTAAAAATTGAAATAATAAAAAAAATTTTTTAGACATTGTGTCTTTCATCACTGTAAGATCTGTTGTTTTGTATATATAGTGACATTTTCTTCTGTATATCCCCCAATGTCTTATTTTTTTCATTTTGTCTTCAAAGAAGCTTTAGGTTACAGAAAAGTCACATAGAGTATATAGGGGATTCCCATATACCCAACATCCTCCCCCCTTTCCCCTCTTTCTTATTAACATTTTACATGTGTATGGTATATTTGTTACAAATGATGTGCAAATATTGAAGCATTGCTACTAACCATGGTCAACTTTTACAGGTTTTGATGAAATTTTAAATGGCCTGTATCTGTTATTGTAAGATCATGCTGAACAATTCTAATGCCCTAAAAATGCCCCAAGTGCCATCTATTCAATTCTTCCCTCCCTATCCTCTTGGAACCTATGGGAACCACTAAGTTTCAATTTCTGAAGAATAGGATTCACAGTTACACAAGCAATAATTGTGAGGGCTTGACATATTGGTCTGTTTTCTTTTAATTAGGCACTGCCTGTGTTCTCGAAGGATTCTTGTCCCTCTACTTGAGAACAAAGCAGGATTCCCCAGGATCTATTTTCTTCTTTATTATGTGGGTTTCCACCCACTGATATAACATACTATGACAAGATGAACACTTACATATTCCATAGAAGCCTGCCCCAGGTGCACCCTGTCCCGTATACCCCCCTATCCAACACCCTACACCTGTAACCCTCCCCTGTCATATTTGCCTAAAGAACATTCTCAATGTAGTGTTAACCACAGACCAGCAGATCCCCAGAGTATTTCATTCAAAATAGGAATGAGTACTTCCAGAAAGATCAAGAAAAAGAGGAAAATTGTCCTAAAAATATTTAAAGTGGCATTCTCTGACATATAGAAGCTGACATAATAGCATCAAACTGATGTGAAATAAAATATGGGATTTAGTTAGATAAAGTTTGTACTTTAAAAATTTAATAAAATAACTCCTTGTATAAAATTTTGTGAAAAACTATTATCTAACAAACAGTACTAAAGGAGGACTGTGAAAAGTAATTGTTTTTATCTCAAGAAAATATGAATAAAATAAAAATCTCCCCCAAAGTCATTGAAAATTGATTGTGACTATCAGCTTGTAAAGTACCTCTGAGAAAATATAATTATATGATTTTAATTATGCAAATATAACCAAAACAGATCGGTGCTGGACAAACTAGACTATGTAGTTTTGTGGCAGTGCTTTCTTTAGAAAAATGTTAATTGCTTTGGCATCCTAGCAGAAGAATTAGCATGAGTTCATGCAAAACCACTCTACCAGTAGTCAGAGCAGACTCTCACTCCCACTTCCGGTAAACTCAAGTCTGTCCAACTTTAGACACATCAGTTTCTATCTTTGAGGAACTTGGACTGGGTCTCCTTTTCTATTTCAATATTATACAATGTCTTTACCTGTGAGGTGTGTTTTATCTTCTCTGGTTTCTGCAGAAATTTTTCTCAAAGGTCTACAGGGCTTAGTTGTACTATGTTTCATTGAGCTGGTGGACTTGGAAAAGGTAACTAGTTTCTGGTGCTGAACAATTTTTGTTCCTGTCAGAAAAACAGACATATATAGAAAACTTTTAAATATGTAGATCAATATTAATTTAGCTACATCAAGATCTTTTTTTAATGGTAAATATGGTATTTGAAAATGATCAATCCATCGGAAATATAAAATATTATTTTCAAGCAATCAAAAATACAATTACTTGCTATCTAATTCCATTAAGAACACAGTCATATTTTTGCATGATTGATTAATGGTAATGCTATTTATTTATGTTCCAGGTACTCTGAGTTCCACACTGACATAAACTTAGGTATTAGATTACTAAATCTTATCTCCCCATTCATGCTGAGACTCACCTTTAATAAATTAAAATTAATAATTATCATTTATCAAGTACTTACTATTTTCCAAGTACTATGGTAGATATCTCACAATATTTTTTGAGGTAGATAACACTATTTTAACAGATAGAAAACTGAGGCTGACTTCAGATGGTTCCTATCCTGGTTGAGCCCTGAATCCCTACAGAGCTGCAGCCAGCTCCTACTCTCCACTCTCCAGTTCTCCAGGCCTGCCCTGGACAACTAACAAAAGGATGAAGATGGACCAGTCCCATCCCAAAAGCAAGGAGTATCTTCACCTGCAAGCAAAACAATCCCATTCCTATGCCCCATAATATCTATGTCCCTTCTCAGCCTGAAGCAGAGTGGACATTGTCCAAATCCCTCAAGATTGAGGAATGAACAAAAATAAAGGGGCGTATAAATGCTGACTAAAGGGGATTTATTGTTATTTTAGTTATTATCTAGTGTTAACTAAGTAATTTGTAGCATTATAAAAAACTTTTTAAACATTTTAAAAAATTATACACCCAAGGAAATATTAAAGCTGTAAAACAATCTAGGAAAAAAATCTGAGGCTGACATTAATTTGGCTGAGGTGATATAACTGGTAAGTTTGAAGATGTGTGTCCCCAGAAAAACATGTTCTTAAACCTAATCCTTTCCTGTGGGTGTGAACCCATTGATGAGGCTACTTCAGTTAAGGGGTGGCCAACCTCAGTCAGGATGGGTCTTAATCCTATTACTGGAGTCCTTTATAAGCAAAATGAAATTCAGACTTGGAGAGAAAGCCACAGGAAGTTAGAAGCTGAAAATCAAGGGAACCTGGAAGAGAAGGGAGAGACAAGAAGGTGCCGCCATGTGTGTTGCCCTGTGACAAGCTAAGGAGCAAGGATCACCAGCAGCCAGCCCAGATCAGCACAGTCTTCAGGAAGAATCACTGGATGATGCCTTGATTTGGATTTTGTCCCAGCCTCAAACCATGACTGAATAAATTCCCATTGTTTAGCCCAACCAATTTCTTGGAATTTGCTTGAGAAGCCCAGGAAACTAAAAGTGTTAGAACTGGAATCCAAACACTGTACTGTGCAAATCTCAACCCCATCCATAAACCATTGTGCCCTATTGCGTCTCAAGGAAACAAAACAAAATACTTTACATTCTATATACCTATTACAAATCCCACATAATAAATTCCTTCTTGAATTTAGCAAGAAGAAAAATGCCTACTTCTTAGGAAATTTTATGCTTTCTTTTATGTAAGATAATAATTCCTAAAAAATGTTAACACTTCTTATATACCAGATAGTGTTGTAAGTAGTTTCCTCACTAACTAATTGGATCCTCTTGATTATTCTATAAGCAGAGTGGAGTTTTATATATTTATATTTTTATTGTAAAACTTGTAGATTTACAGAAAAATCATGCATTAAATAGAGTTCCTTATACCCTCCCTATTATTAACAACTTGCATTAGTGTGGTACATGTGTTACAATTGATGAAAGGATATTATTATAATTGTACTATTAACTATAGTCCATGGCTTATATTATGGTTCCTTACTGATGTTTAACAATCTTATGTTTTTATTTTTTTTTAATTTTTATTCTACTAGCACATACAACTTAAAATCACCCCTTTTAACCACATTCAAATAAAATATGTAGCATAGTATTGTTATTTTTGTTCTTAATGCTGTACTACCATTACCACTATCCATTACCAAAATTTTCCCAACACCCAAATAGAAAATCTCTACAATTTAAGCATTAACTCCCCATTTTCTATCCCCATGCTGGCCCCTGGTAATCTGGATTCTAGTCTCTGACTCTATAAATCTGCTTTTCCTAATTGTTTCATATCAAAGAGATCATACAATATTGGTCCTCTTGTGTCTAGTTTATTTCACGCAACATGATTTCTTCAAGGTTCATTCATATTGTCAAATGTATCAGAACTTCATTCCTTTCTAGGGCTGAATAATATTCCATTGTATGTATATGTCACATTTTGTTTCTCTATTCATCAGTTGATGGACACTTGTGTGGCTTCCATCTTTTGGCAGTAGTGAATAGTGCCATATGAATATCAGTGTGAAAGTATGTTTTAGTTCCTCCTTTCTATTCTTTGGGGTATATGCCTAGAAGTTGCATTGCCAGGTGATATAGTAATTCTATACTTAACTGTCTGAGGAACCACCAAACTGTCTTCCACAACAGTTGCATCATTCTACATTCGACCAATGATGAATGAGTGTTCCTAATTTTCCACATCCTCTCCAACGCTTGTAATTTTCTGTTGTTTTAATAGTAACCATTCTGGCAGGTGTGAAATAGTATCTTATTGTGGTTCTGATTTGCATTTCTCTAATAGCTAAAGATATTGCACATCTGCTCATGTGCTTCTTGGTCATTTATATATCTTCTTTGGAGAAATGTCTGTTCAAGCCTTTTGCCCATTTTTGAAATTGGGTTGCTTGTCTTTTTGTTGTTGAGTGGTAGTATTTCTTTACATATTCTGGATATTAAACCCTTATCGGATATCTTGTTTCCAAATATTTTCTCCCATTCTGTAGGTTGATTTTTTTATTTCATGATAAAGTCCTTTGAGGCACAAATGTTTTAAATTTTGATGAGGTCCCATTTATCTATTTTTTTCTTTTGCTGCTTTTGCTTGGGTGTAAAGTCTAAGTAACCATTGCTTAACACAAAGACCTAAAGATGCTTCCCTGTATTTTCTTCTAGGAGTTTTATAGTTCTTGTTCTTATATTTACATCTCTGAACCATTTTGAGTTAATTTTTGTGTATGGTATGATATAGGGGTCTACCTCCTTTTTTACATATGGAGATCCAGTTTTCTTAGCACCATTCGTTGAAGAGATGATTCTTTACCAATTGGGTGGATTGGTACCCATGTCAAAAATCAATTCACCATACATATAAGGGTTTATTTCTTAACTCTTAATTTTATTCCATTGGCCTATGTGTCTATCCTTGTGCCAATACTATGCTGTTTTGACTATTGTGGCTTTGTAATGAAGTTTAAGATTGAGAAGTGTGAGTCCTCCAACTTTGTTTTTAATCCAGGTGTGTCTGGTTATTAGGGCTGTTTACCCTTCCCTATAAATTTAATGATTGTCTTTTCCATGTCTGCAAAGAAAGCTGTTGGAATTTTGCTTGGGATTGCATTGAATCCTTAAACTACTTTGGGTAACTGACAGATCAACAATATTTGAACTTCCAGTCCATGAACAGGGAATGTTCTTCCATTTATTTAGGTCTTCTTTGATTTCTTTTAGCAATATCTAGTAGTTTTCTGTGTAAAACTCCTTTACATCCCTGGTTAGACCTATTCCTATATATTTGATTCTTTTTGTTGCTATTGTAAATGGATTTTTAAAAATTTCCTTTTCAGATTGTTGTTTAGTACATAGAAACACTACTGATTTTTGCATATTGATCTTGTAGCCTGCTATTTGGCTGAATTTGTTTATTAGCTCTAGTCGTTTTATTGTGGATTTTTCAGTATTTTCTGTATATAGGCTCCTGTCATCTATCAGTAGGGAAAGTTTTACTTCTTTCTTTCTAATTTGGATGCCATTTAATTCTCTTTTTTTTGCCTAATTTTTGTGTCTAGCAATTCCAGTACAATATTGAAAAACAGTAGTGATGGTGGGTTTTCTTCTTCCCGATCTTAGAGGGAAAGATTTCACTCTTTCACCACCGAGTATGAAGTAGCAGTGGGTTTTTCATATACGCTCTTTCTCATGTTGAGGAACTTTCCTTCTATACCTAGTTTTCCAAGTGTCATTATCAAAAAAAGGTGCTGGATATTGTCAAATTCCTTTTCTTTGTCAATTGAGATTGATTTTTCCCTTCATTCTGTTAATGTGGTGTATTACATTAATTGATTTTCTTATGTTGAACTGTTATGGAAGATGGTGTCTAGGTTTTTGGCTTCATCTCAAGAAAGAATTCAAGGATGAGCCACTAGTCAAACAGGCAAGCAAAGAATTTATTAGGAGGTAAAGTGAGAAACATAAAGTTCAACTTCAAGGATGAAGATGGGCATTTTCAGGGGAGAAAATGTGAAGTTCTGCCCTGGGGTCCCCTGTTTTTTGGGGGTACAGGACTCCAAGGTCTGTGCTGATAAGCAAGGGCCTTGGGGTGTGGGCAGCCCAGGGCAATGGGGGTTTAAGGGTGTGAGGGTTGCTATCCAGTGACGATTGGCTTCTGGCTGCTGTCCATGACCTCTGCAGGGCATGTTGACCACGGTGATTAGCTTCTGGCCACTGTCCACAAGGCATGAGGTCACTTAAAAGCTAGAAGGGTGGGTGGTAGTGATGCCCCTCTCACCCCTTCCCTCTTTGCTGGCTGCCTTCTGATAACACAGCCTCTGTGTATGTGTGCCGCAAGCTGCAGGATGTGTGCTGTAAGCTGCCCCTTCTTAACTTGCCTGTGTGACTCAGCAGGTTAATGCTAGCCAGCAGGCCATTTCCTTGGTTTTTCTTACCAGGCTTATTCAGTTTTCTGCCTCCTTCCTCCATTGGTCCCTAGTCCCTCCTGCCTCAGAACCACCCTTGCGTACTGGGAATAAATCCCACTTGATCATCGTTTTAGTTTGCTAAAGGCTGCCAAGGCAATATACCAGAAATGGGTTGGTTTTACAATGGGGACTTATTAACTTATAAACTTACAGTTCTGAGGCTGAGAAAAATGTCCAAATCAAGGCATCAAGTGAGGCTCTCTCCTTAAAGACACAGCTGCTGATGATCCTGGACTCCTGTCATTGTACATGGCAGGGCACAATGGCAGCATCTACTGGTCTCTGCCTTCTCCTCCAGGCTCCATTGCTTTCAGCTTTTGGCTGCTCCTTCTGTGGACTTTTCTCTCCTAGGTTCCATTGATTTCAGCTTCTTGCTCTCTTGACTTTCTCTCTCAGATTCTCTGGGTTGTTATCTGAGTTCCTGGGACTTTTCTCTCTGCTTTGTCTCTCTGTATCCATCCCATTTATAAAGGACTCCAGTAAGAGCATTAAGATCCACCCTGGGTCGTGCCTTACTGAAGTGATCTAATCAAAGTCCCTTAACTGAAGTAACTTAATCAAAAGGTCCCTCCTACAATAGGCTCACACCCCACATGAATGGATTACCTCTAAGCACATGATCTTCTGGAGTCCACCCAGCTTCAAACTGTCACTGTCATGGTATATAATTCTTTTAATATGCTATTGGGTTTAGTTTACTAGTATTTTCTTGAGGATTTTTGCATCTATATTAATAAGGGATATTGGTCTATAATTTTCTTTTCTTGGGGTATCTTTGTCTGGCTTTAGTATTAGGGTATTGTTGGCTTCATAGAATAATTTAGGGAATGTTCTCTCCTCTTCAATTTTTTTGGACAAGTTTGAGCACAATTGGTGTTGATGCTTCTGGGAATATTTGGTATAATTTACCTGTGAAGCAATGTGGTCCTGGATCTTTCTTTTTTGGGAATTTTTTGATAACTGATTAAATCTTTTTACTAGTTATTGGTCTGTTGAAATCTTTTATTTCTTTTGAGTAAATGTAGGTTGTTTGTATGTTTCTAAGAATTTGTCCATTTCATCTAGGTTTTCTAGTTTGTTGTGCAAGTGTTCATAGTATCCTCTCATAACCCTTTTTATTTCTGTGGGGTTGGTAGTAAAGCCCCCCTTTCATTTCCGATTTTTATTATTGGCATCTTCTCTTTTTTGTCAGTCTAGCTAAAATTTATCATTTTCATTGTCCTTTTCAAAGAACCAGGTTTTGATTTTATTGTTTTTTTATTCTTTATTTCATTTATCTCCACCCTAATTTTTGTTTTTCCCTTCTATCTGCTTGTCTTCAACTTAGTTTGCCCTTCTTTGTCTAGATCCTACAGTTATGAGGTTAGGTCTCTGACTTGAGATCTTTCTTCTTTTTTAATATAAGCATTTAGAGATATAAATAATCCCTTCTCAGCACTGCCTTTGTTTCATAAGTTTGATTTGTTGTGTTTTCCTATTCATTTGCCTAATTTCCCTCATGATTTCTTCTTTGAAAACTGGTTGTTTAAGAATATATTGTTGGGAAGCAGATGTAGCTCAAGCGGTTGAACACCTGCTTCCCATGTATGAGGTCCCAGGTTTGATCCCCACTACCTCTTGAAAACAAATGAAAAAACCACCTCTCAGTGGGGAGCAGATGTAGCTCAGTGGTTGAGTGCTGCCTCCCATGTAAGGGGTCCTGAGTTCAATCCCTGGTACTTCCTTAAAATAAAAGATTATATTGTTAATATTTCCACATACTTGTGAATTTTTCATTTCTCTCTCTGTTATTGATTTCCAGCTTCATTCCATTGTGTCAGAATATATGTTCTATCTGTTCAATATTTTTGAATTTATTGAGACATGTTTTGTGACCTACTATATGGTCCATCCCGGAGAATGATTCATATGCACTCAAGAAGAATGTGTATTCTATTGTTGATGGGTGAAGTGTTCTATATATGTCTGTTAGGTCTGGTTGTTTTGGTGTATCTTTCAAGTCTTCTAATTCCTTACTGATCTTCTGTCAAGATGTTCTATCCATTATTGAAAGTGGTGTATTGAAAACTCCTACTACTTATGTAGAACCATCTATTTCTCCTTTTAATTCTATCAATATTTCCATAATATATTTTGGGCTCTGGCATTAGGTGCATATATATTTTTAAATGTATATTTATGTCTTCTTGGTGAATTTATACCTTTATTTGTATATAGTGACCTTCTTTGTCTCTCATAACAAATTGGATGTGAAGTTTATTTTGTCTGTTATTAATATAGCTACCCAGACTCATTTGAGTTACTATTTGTTGGGTGCCCCTACAAAGTAGGGCCCCTGGAACTGTTAATAACAGTCCACAAGGTCACAGATAAGCAAGTGAAATGGCATAGCTGCTACAAGTAGCAAACTAGCAAACTAGGCCAGGCCAGAGAATTCTCAGAATTCTGTATAGGTTAGAATTTCTGTAAAAGCCTTTGTATTCCCTTGTCTGTTATCTAATGAGCTCAAGGGCCCAAACTGTGCCCAGGCAGGAACTTCCTGTGCAAAACTGCTGAACCATTATATGTATCGTGCATATAAAAATAAAGCTGAATTCTGTCCAGGTGCCTTGAGGTTGCAGCTGCTCTTGGCCACCTGATCCCCGCTGTTTCTGTCTCTTTGTCTCTTTTGTTTCTTAACTTTCTTTTTAGCCTGCGTGCCCTCCTTTACTTTAGGTACTGTTCTGCTGAGCTGGCCTCAGCAACTATTTGGATCATATATTTCTTCCATCCTCTCATTTTCAATTTACTTGTGTCTTTGAATTTAATGTATTAAAAATAACAGCATATAGTTGGTTCATGCTTTTTTACCCATTCTGCCATTTTTTGCCTTTTGATTGGATAGTTGTGTTGTCTTTGTAAGTCTTACACATTTTTGACCCCCAATTCTTTCATGAGTGCCTACTTTCATATTTATTTTTTTTGTATTGCACTATTTTGAGTCCCTCTTATGTCTTTCTGAATATATATTTCATATATTTTCTTTCTTGTTACCAAGGGGCTAAAATTTATCATCTTAAATCTATAGTAATCACTTTTGATTTGATACCAACTTAACTTCAATAACATTCTCATACACTGTTCCTGTACTCCTTTGTCCCCCTAATGTTTTGTTGAACTTGTTAAAAATTATACCTTTATACATTGTGTGTCCAAACTATAGATTTACCATTATTTTTATGCCTTTGCATTTTAGAACCTGTTAAGAAGTAGAAAGTGGAGTTACATACCAAAAGATACAATACAATAGTACTGGCATATATATAGTTACCTTTTCCAAAGGACTTTGCTTCTTTATACCACTTCAATCCACTGTCTAGTATCCTTTCCTTTTAGTCTGAAGAACTCCCTTTAGCATTGCTTGTAGGGTGGATTTAGTGGTGATGAACTCTCTCAGCTTTTTTTTTTATCTGGGAATATCTTAATTTCTCCCTCATTTTTAAATAAAATCTTGCTGGATATAAAATTCTAGTTAGGAATTGTTTTCTTTAAGCACTTTAAGTATTTCAACCCACTTCCTTCTTGCCTCCATGGTTTCTGATGAGACATCAGCACTAAATCTAATTGGGACTCCCTTATACATAGCATGTTGGTTTTCTTTTTGACAGTCCTTTGAATTTGATAGTTTGAGCAATATAAGATGGGGTGTATTTTTCTTCATGTTTATTGTTTGTTCTCTGGGCTTCATAGATATGCATATATAGCATTTTTTGCTAAGTTTGGGATGTTTTCTGTCATTTCTTTGAATATTCATTCTGCCCTTTCTCTCTTTCTTCTTCTGGGACTCCCGTAGTGCATATATTGGTATGCTAATGGTATCCCAGATATCTCTTAGACTATTTTACTTTTTATAATTCTTTTTTTCCTTTCTGCTCCTCAGCTTGACTCATTTCAATTTTCTTGTCTTCAAGTTCACTGATTCTTTCTTCAAATCCAAGCTGGTATTGAAACCCTTCTGAGAATTTTTCATTTCATTTATTGTGGTCTTCAATTCTAGTAGTTCTATTTGGTTCCTTTTTAACATTTCTTTCTCTTTACAAAAATCTCATGTTGTTCATTCATTGTTTTCCTGACATCCTTTAGTTCTTTCTCTGTATTTTCCTTCATCTCCTTTAGCATTTTTAAGATCAAATTTTTAGTCTTTGTTCTTATATCTAGTCTGGTTCTCTTCATTGGTGTTTCCTGGATTTTATCCTCTTCCTTTGGGTAGGCCATCATTTCCTGTTTGTCTTGTACTTTTCTGTTGCACACTGTACATTTTAATGCTTTGCAGTGTGAATGCTGGGATTTATTTCTTGAGATATCTGTTTCATGATCTTGTAACCAGCTGGTGATATACAGAGATGTTCCTGAGCATCAGCCCTCCTGCCAGGAAGGTGAATGCAGACTGCAGGGTCCTCCTGTCTCTTCTGGACCTGTGTCTTGTCCTGGTTTGCTAGCTGCTTTGGCTTTCCCCTGTTTGCAGGAGTTTGAATGCTCCCTCTATTTCCCAGGAGACAGAACTTCTCCCTTTCCTGGGTGTTTGTCCCAGGCCACCTTCCTCAGTAGTTCCTTGTGCTGCTTTCACTGTGTCAAGCTGTTTTCACCTGGAGGTCAGATTCTGGTATTGGAGAAAGGAGATTCCCAAGTCAGTCCTGCTCAACCTGACAAGGCCAGGGACCCACAAAGTAGGCACAGACTGGCCCCAAACTGTCTAGTGGAGGGGATTAGGGTGGTTGCCAGGAGCTTCTTCCATGGCTCCCCAAAGCTGCACTTTGTTTACTTGCCCAGCAAACACAGCGCTTCACCTACCCTCACAGCTCTGAAGAAGTGTAGCACCTCCACGTATCCTTAACCCCTTTGTTAAGGGTGGATTGGAACGATGGCTGCCCTCTGAGTCAGCCTCAGCGATCCAGAGTCACTAACCAAAAGCTGTGACTGGTGACTTGCCATGCCCACCCCTGATCTTGGAGAAGAGGACTCTTAAGTCCCTTTCTGTCAGCAGTGAGTCAGCCAGGGGCTGGACCACTCAGTGACATGCCATAAGGGGCAGGGGGGGAGGTGCCAGTAACATGCACAAAGAGAGCAGCTTATTAGACTTTATCATACTTTTCCAGCCTCTTCCTCCTGCTCCTCCCTGGATGCTGTAGTGTTTTACTGGACTCTAGAGTTTCAAAAGAGTTGTTTCAGACAGTTTGTGCCTGTTAAGTAGTTGCTCTGGCGGAGGGACTGACTCCTGGAGCTTCTTACTGTCATTTTCCAGCAATCCTCAGCCTCTGTTATTGCAATCTTTTCACCATTTACCAGAGCTCTGAGGGAGATGGTTCTGTCAGTTCTTGCTTGTTCAAAAATTCTGGTGGGGGGGCAGGGCAGAGAACCTTGGAGCATCTCACGCTGCCATCTTGCTCCACAAAACTCTTTCCCCTCAATTTTTAGAGTTCTGTTATATTGGTTTTAATAGACCTTTATCTGTTTTATGTGTTGTGATGATTAATTCCAGTTTGTCACTTGTTTTCTGACTTTGCTTGAGGTGGTATTTCTGTCAAGCAAAAGTCTTTTTTAAAAATGAGTCAACTTTATCAAACTTTTCTTTCATTAAATATAATTTGGAACCCCAGTTACACAGTCTTCTATTACACTCATCTTTGTTTTTCCACGGTTCTTATAAGGTTTCATTTTTTTCCTATTTATGTCACTGATCAATCTGAAATTTATTCTTGTGTATGGCATGAGGTATGTATCCAATTTTTCATTTTACAAATGGCCATCCAGATTTCCTGGGATCATTTATTTAAAATTTCCTTTTACTTTAATCATTCAAAATGCTATATATATCCACATATATAAAACTCTGGTCTATCTATTCTATTCTGCTTGACTGTTTGTAAATTAAAGTGCCAATACCAAACATTTTTAAGTATATGGACTCCGTAATCTGATTCAATATCTGGCAGGAATGTTCCCCTCTCATACTTTCTCATTCTCAGAGTTTCCTGGTGTTATAATATCAAGGTACTTGTGTGCTTCCTCGGCATCCATCTCACTGACCCTCGGCCCAGGTGATGAGCAGCTCTCCAGCCCTGGGGCATCAACTCCCCCAGAGCCCAAACCTGCATCTGCCAGCACCACTCACGCCACCCACACACCACACCCCAAACCCACGGCTGGTCCCACAGGACAGCTCACCCCCCCTCCGCCTTCAGATCCCTAGTCCTTTTCCCTTCGTGCCGTTTGCTTTAAAGTAAACAATCGACTCCCCCAGGAAATCCACTGACCTCCACCCTGAATCATGATAAGGGCACAAGCCCACGGCCCCCCTTGCTTATGCCCAGCCCCAGCGACCTGTGAGTAACACACTGTCTTTTCTCCTGCGTTATGACCTCTGGCTCCCAGCGCACCTGCCCTCACCAGGAGCCGCATTTAACATCAACAGCAGGGTGTATTGGTCACGGCCCTGGGAGATATGGTACCCTGCCTGGGCTGCTTTTAGCTTGCTGGCCTAATAACTGATTCTCCCATAGAGCTCAGACTACCTGGGCGGATCCGTGGCTTGCTGACCTATGTTCCGCTGCTTTGTGCTTCCACCTACTGTCTCTGCTGCCCAAGTTTCTCAGCCAAATTGGCATTCCTGAAGATCGGAGTCCTCCCCAGCCAGCCCTGGCCTGGCAAAAGGGTAAGTGTGGTTTCCAGCACTCTGCCGAATGGGAGCAAGGCAGCAGTGGGCACTGGCAGAGTAAAGGGACTGCATCGTCAAGGTCTTGTTGAGGCTGGTTCCCGCAGTGGAGTCCTGCAGCACAGGAGCTGTAACGCACGTGGGCTGGAGGGAGAAGGCGAGGCCCCTTGTGGCCCAGCATCAGGGTCCCCACCTTCTCCTAGCATGCTGGGTACCGGGCAAGCAGCAGTGCCGCTAGGCTCTGCCATCCCTGTGTTGGCCTTATCTCTGTGCTGCTACCTTTCCGGCCCTTGATCCCATGGGATAAAAAAAACCTAACCCCTGGTATAAGGTGGCTAAGGAACTATTGGGGGAAAAAATTAAAAGGGGAGGTGGCCCAATCCAGTAATATCACTACTCTCCTGCCCTATCTCTTCAATACACAACTACACTCTACTACTTTACCATAGACTACATCCATATGGGTGATGGCTCACAACCTTCTCTTCTCTATTTCTTGTAAACCTATCTTACAGACAATAGCTCTCTGAGACTGCTCAATTTCCTTAATTCATATCAGTGAGGTCAAGTACTAGGTTGGGTAGTGCAGGTTTGGCAGGTGGGTTGATTGGGCAGTGTGGGTCAGAAGGTCCAGGATACTGGGGGAATGGTTGGGAGAGGGACCAGGTGAACACTGGGGATTTGTGG
>JAQZBX010013800.1:20552-39491 GCA_029593785.1 Cabassous unicinctus
CTCTATTTCTTGTAAACCTATCTTACAGACAATAGCTCTCTGAGACTGCTCAATTTCCTTAATTCATATCAGTGAGGTCAAGTACTAGGTTGGGTAGTGCAGGTTTGGCAGGTGGGTTGATTGGGCAGTGTGGGTCAGAAGGTCCAGGATACTGGGGGAATGGTTGGGAGAGGGACCAGGTGAACACTGGGGATTTGTGAGTATGAGGTTGAAAGTACAGAGGTGGGAATGCTCTTATGGAAATGACAAGGAAGGGTCACTGGTTTAGGTAGTTGGTTGGGGGGGCATTCGGGACATGGTGTACCTAGAGCAGGCTTCTAGGGAGTATGTGAGTGTTCATTCTATCATAATGTGTTGTATCAGTGGGTGGAGACCCACATAATGAGCAGGAAGGAGTTGGACTCCCTTCTTCGGGAGGACAGATTTGTTCACAAACAGACAGGCGGAAGTCTCTCGAGAGCAAGGGCAGTTCTTAATATGGGAGGACAAACCAGTGTGTCATGACCTCTTGTTGCATGTAACTACGAATCTTGTCATCCAACAAGTCAAGCCAGGGGGGTCATCGGGGCCCCTGGGGGATGAGGTGGGAGGAATAGAATAGATCAAACAGGGGATATTTAGTGGTCAGTAGAAATGTTCTTCATTACCATACAGTGATGGACACAGGACATGGTAAATATCAAGATTTATAAAAGTGTATGGTCTAAAATGTAAACCATAGTGTAAACCATTGACCATGTTTAGTAGCTATGTTTCACTATGAGAATATCAGTTATAACAAAGGTGACATCCACATATAAAAAGGTATTAATATGGGGGGGAGGAAAGACGGAGGATGTTGGGTATATGAGAGTATCCTGTATTCTGTGTGTGATTTTGTTGCGACTTAAAACTTCTTTGAAAACAAATGAAAAATAGTGAAACACTGGGGAATGAGAGGGGGAAGGTGCCAGGGTACAGACTGGACACCAGATATTGCAGTGATAAAAGGCAAAAGGTCAAATTTTTTTTTTATATTTTTCATTTTTTCAGTATCCCAATCTTTGAATCTAATTTTATTTTTAGTTTTTTTAAAAAAAATTTTAATGTATTTTATCCCTTACATTTAAACTTATCATTATGATTTCATTTTCCTATTAATTGTATACAGCTATTATAATGGCTTCATCTTTGAAGAAGCTTTGGATCACAGAAGGGTTACAACTGGGGCAGGGGAGGATCATTGGTGTGGGGTGTCAGTAATGGGGGATGCATGGGAGGAAGTTCACCTGAGCATAAACATAAGGTATATAAAAATGTTCAAATGTTCACGGGTCATTGTGACAGTGGGTGGAGAATCACTCAATAAATGAGAGAATATTGAATTCCCATTCTGGAGAGTTCTGCCACATTCTCCAAGGGAGCAGCAACAGTCCCCCAAGTGCAGGGGCAGTGTCTGGCTAAGGAGGATGATACACTGATGGGCCCTTGATATTAATGACTAACCTTATGAGTCTTTGTTCTGGAAATTGAAACTTAGACTATTGTTATGGGGTGCCTAAGGGTTGCCTCCTGAGAGCCTCCTTGTTGCTCTAATGTGGCCTCTCTCTAAGCCAAACTCAGCATATGAAGGCATTACCTTCCTCCCAGCATGGGACATGACTCCCGGGGATGAGTCAACCTGGCACCGAGGGATTGCTACCAAGTGCCAACTGGTAATGCGACTGGAAAAAGACCTTGAATAAAAGTGGGAAAAGGTAAAGACAAATGAGTTTATGTGGCTAAGAGACTTCAAAAATGATCCCAGAGGTAACGCTTACGACATATCTCAGTAGGATCTCACAGAATTCCAAAGTGGATATCACCCCAAATACTGGGGCTCCTGAGAGCTCTGAAACACCCAGGTCCTATGTCAGGGCAGATAGCTCTGGAGTTTGGTGCCTTGCCTGTGGGCTCTACTTTGGAGTTTGTGCTCCTGAGAGTGACAGAGTTGGACTCAACTATGTCTTCCCTGCACATAGCTCATCTGTCCCTTCTATTCAATCCTATACTTGGTGCTAGACTTTGTAGGTGTATGTCCAGAGACTTGAGACTTTGGGCTGTCCATGTGCCAGCTAGGCCCGGAACTTCAGTGGAGCAGCAGCTCCTACTTTACAGCTCATTGGACTCACCCAGGACGACTGGCGGGGAGATGATGATGGACAATGGCCATCCAGGAATGGAGAGAGTCTGCAGCTGCAGGCAGGATAATCCCATCCATCTTCCCCATGGGATATAAGCCCCCTCTCAATTGGAGGTGGAGTGGACATCACCATCCCATACTTCTCAGGATGGGGGGAAGAGCTATGGACTAGAGTGGACTTACTGGTATTCTGCTATTGACATATTGTGACTCAAGCAGTAGAAGAAATTACAACATTGATGTGGAACCAGTGGCCACTGGAGGCTCTGGGGGCAGGGAGAGGGAAAAGCAGTTGTAATACAGGGGCTTTTTTTCGGGACTTGGGAATTGTCCTGAGTGACATTGCAATGACAGATATAGTCCATTTTATATCATCATATAACATGCAGAACTGTGTGGGAGAGTATGGTCTACAATGTGAACTATGGTCCATGCTTAATGGCAAAGCCCCAGGATGTGTATATCCATTGCAGGTGATGTGCCACACCAATGAAGGATGTTTATGTGGGAGGTTGTGGGAGGTGTGGGAGGTGGGGCATATGGGAATCCCTATATTTTTTGTGTAAAATTTATGTAATCTAAGTATCTTTATAAAAGGTGGGTGGCTAAGCATACTGTGCCAGCATGCCCTAAGATAACGGAGATTTAAGTTGCTTTAAAAATGCAGTGCAGAGGGCCCCTCTGAGCGTGGCTGCTTGTCCTGAGCCAGAGCTCTGCATGATGATCCCACCACTGTCAAACCCCAACTCCCATGAGGTCAACTGGGACACCCTAGAGAGGGAAGGTTCCCCAGCAGGAACCACAGATTTTCCCCATCACCACACCTAAGATTAAATAGGACCCCAAACGGAGCCAATTTGGAAATGAAAGCTTGAAATTTTACTTGGAGATTCAAACCACACTTAAAGATTTTGTTCAAGGGGGTCAAGGAGAAAGAGGCAGATTGTTCACTGAGAATCTTTAATATGGGGTCTGAGTTGCCACTTTCATTGCCAAAAAATGAAGCAATAAGCATCTCTAAAGACTCCCAGGCCCTCCCCTTTGGCTTAGGAAAATACACACCCACAGCGTGTGTTGTGGCCAAGGCAGATGCCCACTTGCCAGCAATTAGTGGAGGCCAATTGTTACTTAAAAAGACAGACGATGCAGTGGGCATTTCTTCCAGCATTGAGTCCAAAGAGCCCTAGAGTTTGTCTCCAGCCCTAGGGAGGCCCCTTTGACACTGAGTCATGGAAAATTTTCTTACAGGGAGCCCCTCCCCGCAACTTACTGGTCAGCCTTGCTCAACCTTATCAGCAGGGCTCAAACTCAGAGAGGCCGTGGGCTGAGCTGAGCTGTTGGCAGGCTTGAGGGGACTCACATCAGAGTCACAGGCCCAGGTGCCACCCTACAGGGGGCCGCATGGCCCCTCCCCTGGAGGGCCCCCACCTCCTCCTTCTGCATATCAAAGGCCCAGTCTGGGCCCCCTTGATGTTGTAACTATTGAAATAGTTCTTCTTAAACAGCCACCTCTAGTGGTGGCACCTTTTGATAATCAAGGTGATAAATGCTGCAATATTGCCTAAAACAAGGTGCTGTGGGGTTCTGGCTTGTAATCTAAGAGGGAGTCATGGTAGATACCTACCAGCTCCCCATATATTAGTCCTCCTTGGCCAGTTCTTAAGGCCTCCACCTCTGAAGGGTGCTTAGCTGTCAAAGATGCCAACATTAATGCACACGTCCTGCCAAGCAAAGCTCCTATTCCTGACATCATAGGATTAATAAAGATAGACACAGCAGCATGGGCAACTGCTTTGCTGTGACTGACATGGCCAACATGTTTCACTCAGTGCCAACACAAACAGACAAACAAAAACCTGTCCTAGCCACTGCTGCCAAAACTTTAATAGATGATCTTTAAAAAATACTTAATACTGGCACTACATAGCTGACATCCAATTAAGGGCTGGATCTCAAGACAAGTAGACCTAGGCACATGCACACATCGTTTATAAAAACAAGGCAGGGCAATTGCACTCCATTAAATAAAAGGGACTCCAAACTCACAAATCTTGGACATCATCTGGTCTTCTAAGAGCAAGCAGATTCTCACCACCACAAACACTCAGAGTACATGGACTACATCTATTAGGATTATTCATGTTCTGGAGATAACACATCCCACATCTCTCACTCTCATCACTTCCCATACACAAAATCATATATACACCTGCTTTCCACTGGGGAGGGCCCCAACAATGTGCCTTAGAATTGGTACAATAAGTCATTTTCCACACCATGCCCCTTGTCCATTGGGAACAGGTTTTAGATTAGAGTCCTTAGCTACCTCCCCACATGCTTCTTGGGATCCCTGGACTAAACATAGCAAATCTGGACTGCTTATTGGGCTCTTCTAAAAACAGAGGTGCTTACAAAGGCCACAGTTGGTCAGCCTGTGTGCACAGATCCCCACAGTGCAATGGGTGAGAGACAATTTTCAGCATGAGCTCAGCACAGCTACTGAAGCCTCCCCGATAGGGTGGAAATGGCACCTTCAGGAGAGCACTAAACCTGGCAACAGGGCCTTTCCAGTTACAGGAGGATGAGGCTTAACCCTTGCTCAGCCCCTTGCCCATGGTTCTGGTGCTGGCTATTGCCCCCT
Source organism: Cabassous unicinctus (assembly GCA_029593785.1). Lineage (NCBI taxonomy): Eukaryota > Metazoa > Chordata > Mammalia > Cingulata > Chlamyphoridae > Cabassous > Cabassous unicinctus. The sequence continues at coordinate 25,355 of JAQZBX010013800.1, forward strand.
TCCATAGCCGAGTGGGAAGCCCTTTGGAACCTTCTGTCTGATGTGGAAAGGGTGTTGGTAGAGCTCACCCACGGCAGTGCTACCACTATCATTACATGCAAGGCAGCTCCCTGGATAGCCATGGCATATCACACAGAGCTTTGCACAGTTGGCAGAGCTGAAAGCGGTCCAGTAGCCCTCCAGGATGCTCTGAGCCACCAGTTGCCCAATCTCCAAGCTTTTACTGATTCTTGGGCAGTGGCCAAAGGACTGGCAGGGGGGTCAGGCCAATGGAAACAAAATAATTTTCTCATATGAAAAAGGGCCCTTGTGGGGAGCTTCATATTTGGAAACAGCTTGCAGCCTCATCCATTTCCATGCACTCTCAACTCACCAGATGAGTGCACCGCCAATTACCTGTCTAAAATACACATCTATACAGCACACCCAGAAGGTACTCAGAGACTTCCCACTCGGTCCCCCAAGCTTCCCCTACCACGTGTGGTCTGGGCCCCCAGCAGCTCAGGCCTCAGAGGCTCCCCTGCTCTGGTGGTATGTGCACATAGAAATGGATTGCCTCTGGGTCCATCACTGGCCCACACAGTTACGAAACAAGGTGACTTGTACTCGAAAACCAAACGTTGCCATCCCATAGATGGGATCACGTGAGGTTAAACCCTTTTCCCATTGCCATATTAAGTACATAGTATCATTTCCCATCACTGCCAGAGCCACCAGGAAGTAAAATTTATCAGTCCAAAACTAACAGTGGAAAGGTCTGGGTCCCCTCTAGAGGTGAAGGAAAGCTACACCTGGTGGCTGCCAGTCACATTGAAAAATTACCTCCTTTTACTCATACCCACAGAGGCACAACACCTGGCTGGGAAGCACAACATAGAGCAAGCCTGAGGAAAAGCACGTTGCGATCTCCAGCAAGATCGCTGTATCACGATACAAGCAGCAGCCCCAGAAGGCAGTCCTCGCCAACTGGCACAGTGTTAACGTCCACCTGACTCTGGGTTTCAGCATTTTTCTGGCTGCATGGGTCACAGACTACTTACCGACCCACAAGGCCTCATCATTTAGGCCCAGGGTTGCTCAAACAATACTCAGCTAACCCTAAAATTGTACCCAGGTGCGAGATGGAGGAGCTTGCCAGCTGATACTCCACAACCACCTGTGTCCAGCATTCCCCTGAGCATGGCTCTTGACCTAAAGCCATCTAACTATCTATAAAGTGGGCCTGCTGACACCAGTGCAAAGATGATTCTCAACCAGGTGAACTTCAAAAGATCCTCTCACAGCAGCAATGGCCTCATGAGAATTATCAAATCAAAACTGCAGGGCTAATTGTCCTGTACCCCAGCCTGCTTGAGATACTATTCTAAGACAACAGCTTAGATTGCAAAAGGCCTGCAAATAATTAACACTCAGTTGGCATGTAAGATGGACAAAACCTATTCTCCTTGTGGAGGGAAGTGCAGAGGACCACGTGGGGACAAGCAACCAAACCATGTGTTGGTGTGTCCTTGATGACTCCCTAAAAGTCACGGAGCTCTCTGATGGCAACCATTTTACAGAAATCTACAGACATCATGAGTAGAGCTGCCCAGGGGTCTTTAAAAGCCCACAACAAAATTCCCTATCCTTGATGGGCTGCTACTTGGGAGGGACACCCACCCAGGGTGGCCCCTGGGGGTCACAGCCTCGCTGGAGAGGACACAATCCAAGGCGCCTCTGGGGGCCACCCACCACTGTGCCTGTCACCCCAACAAACTAGAACCAACCCTGCGCTCGTGTCAGCTAAGGGGAAGAAAAGCCGTCAGAGCACTACCTGGCGAGAATGGCAGACCACCTAAGCATGCCCCCCCTTTTCTGCTATGGTGTCACCATGAGTCGTGCCCCCTCACAATGGTAAAGCCACCTTTACACTGCCACCCCCTACTGGCAGGTATCTTTAATATCACACAGCAGGGACAACCTTACAACACCTGGAGGCCCACGAATTTGCCTTCAGTTCCTCTGCATAAGCTCCAGGCCCTCTACGAGCAAATAAGGGGTAAATCAACAACAGACTCCCTGGCCCAGATAGTCTTGGGTAACTGCCCACCTTACACTACCTCTTGGTCAGAAAAGGAGGTGCTGGTGCCATAAGAAACTCTCCTGCTGCAGGTGTATTAAAAATTCAGGCAGCTCAAAACCACTTTAAAAAAGATGGCTCTGGAGATCAAGGTGCTTCACAAAATAACCAAGGTTTTACAACAACTATCTCAAACGCCTCCGCCTAGCTATCCCCTGAAAGGTGGGGGAATTGCTAGGTAAAGGCTTCCAACTCTTGGCTGTACTAGTTATCCTTAAGTGGCCGATAAGGCTGTGCCTTGCAGTAAATACATCGGCCACCCAGACGGCCACAGCCCTCCAGCTGAATGATGCAGCTGAAGCCAGGGATGGCTCGTCCTAATACCAAGGTCCTCGTGTGCTGCCTCGGCCCGCCTCTCACTGACCTCTGGCCCAGGTGATGAGCAGCTCTCCAGCCCTGGGGCATCAACCCCCCAGAGCCAAACCTGCATCCGCAGCCACCACCCACACACCCTACCCCAAACCCACGGCTGGTCCCACAGGACAGCTCACCATCCCCACCTCCTTCTTGCCCCCGGACCCTTCCTTCCTGCGTACGTTTGCTTTAAACTAGCCAATCCTTGACTCCCACAGGAAATTGACTAGACCCCACCCCCGAACCACAATTAAGTCACAAACCCATGGGTTCCTCTTGCTGTGCCTGTGTGCTCCCCACCTGCTGGTTGAGCCCCTCCCAAGGCAGTCGCGCTTCCCGTGGACCCCTCACGGCCCCTCTTTCCCTGGAATCTGTAAGTAACAAACATCTTTTCTCGCACATTATGGCCTCAGGCTCCATTGTGTTGCGCCGGACCTCCACCGGAACCCAAACTTAAAATTCAGCTTAAGTCATTCAGAACACCTGGCTATTCCTGCAAGCTTTGTTTCCTATATGGATTGCAGTATCAACTTGCTAACTCTATAAAAAATGTTTACTGATATATGTGCTTTCTGACTGCTGCTTTAAAAATATCCAATTAGTAGTTGCCAAGGGGTGGGGGGAGGTGGCTGTGGATGTAAAAGGCTGGTTCAAGCAATCATTGAACTCTGTATCTTGACTGCATGGACAGAGAAATCTATACCTGAGATAAAATCTGCACATGTGATAAAAATCTTTTCATTTTATTACTTTATTAGTTTTCAGAACATAGAGCATTCACATATTGTTCTACAATCACAACTTTTGTTTTAGTTCTTACAATTAAGAATATTAAATGTTTATCATCAATTATTTTGCTGAAGTTTGATGAACCTTTGTCTGATTGTTGGATGTGTGCATTCTCTATAGGTATCTCAGTAAGGCTCATAGGTAAAGTATGCTTAAGTTAATGCAGGTTTAAGCTTATTTTTCTATAGCCTAAATATTTGAAAGACATCTTGACTGAGTATTAAATCCTCGGTTTAATGTCTTTAGTTTCTTGAAATTGCAGCTTCCTGTTGCTTCATTTTATGTCTGGCTTCTTTCTCTCAGCTTTATATATTTGAATTCATCCATATTGCCACAGATAGTAATTTATTTATTTGAAATGTGTTTTTCAATTTCATAAATATATCATGTATTACTTTATTGATGAGGAATTGATTTATTTCCAGTTTTGAAATGCTATGGATGCTGAGGGTTTGTACAATTACAAACACATCTCTTGGTACCTACATTTATAAATTTTTCATTTGGTGTACATAGGATTGTGACTGCTTTGTTATAAGGGATAATTTGTTTGATTTTAGGAGACACTGAAAAATACTTTCCATTGATGTTGGACCCATTACAATTCTAGTTTCCCAGCTGCTAAATCAAATTCCATACAATGGATTGGCTTATACAATGGGATTTATTGCCTCACTGTTTTGAGGCTAGGAAAAGTGCAAAATCAAAGTGTCAGCAAGATGATGCTTTCTTCCAAAAGATGGAGGCATTCTGGGTTTGGCTGCCAGTGATCCTTGGTCCTTGGCCTTTCTATCACATGGCAATACACATGGCAGCATCTTCTCCTTTCTCTTCTGGGTTCCAGTAACATCCAGCTTCTGGCTGCTCCCAGTGGCTTCTCCTTCTGTAGTCTAATTGCTTTTGCTTATAAGGACTTCAGCCATATTGGGTTAAGGCCCCTTCTCGTTCAGTTTGGGCACACCTTATCTAAGAACATCTTCAAAATTCCTATTTCTAAATGGGTTCATATCTACAGGACCAGGATATGAATATGCCTTCTTGGTAGACATGATTTAATCCCCAACAGCAGTGCATGAGGATTCCTTTTGCTCCATATCCTCAGTAACACTTGGTTTTAATTCAACAACTTAATATGTGTTTTCCCAGTTAATAATGAGAAAACTTTTCATACATTTGTCATTCTGATTTCTTCTTCTCTGTAGAGTCTTTTAAAATCTCTTGCCAGGAATCCCCCAAGTACAGGGGCAGTGGCTAGTGAAGGAGGATGGACCATTGATGGGTCCTTGATATTGATGACTGTAAATATGAACCTTTTCTTTTGTAATTGAAACTTAGCCTAGTATTATAGGTTGCCAAAGAGTTACCTCCTGAGAGCCTCCTTGTTGCTTAAATGTGGGCTTTCTCTAAGTCAAACTCAGCATATAAATGCATTACTTTCCACCCACCCCTCCGCCCCCAGTGTGGGACATGACTCCTGGGGAGGATCCTCCTTGGCACCAAGGGATTACTAACAAGCACCAACTAGCAATGCAACTGGAAAAATACATGGACCAAAAGGGGGAAAGTGTAAAGACAAATGAGTTTATATGGCTAAGAGATTTCAGAGTGAGTAGGGAGGTCATCCCAGAGGTTATGCTTATGCATACATCAGTAGAATCCCATTGACTGCCACAGTAAATATTGCCTCAAATAGTGGAGCTATTGAGGGCTCTGGAGACATCTAGACACTATAGGCAGGGCTGACAGCTTGGGAGTTTTGTGCCCTGCCCAGGGGCCTTACCTTGGGACTTATGTTTCCCAGTGTGACAGAGTTGGACTCATTTGTGGTTTCCCTACACATGGCTTTTCTGTCCCTTCTATTTGAACCTATGTTAGTACTATACTTGATAGGTGTATGTCCAAGAGACTTAACTCTTTGGGCTTTCCATGTGCTAGTCGGGCCCTGAATCTCAACAGAGTTGCAACACCTACTCTCCAGTCCATTGGACTCACCCAAGGACAACTAACAAGGACATGATGATGGACAACAACCATCCCAAGGAACAGAGAGAGTCTTCAACTGCAAGCAAGGTAGTACCATCTGTCTGCCCTATGGGAATCTAAACCCCTCTCAATTAGAGGCAGAGTGGTCATTACCATCCTAGAATACCTAGGATTGGGAAATGAACGATGGATTAGAGTAGACTTACAGTTATTCTACTATTGATTTATTGTTATTCTCGCAATTGAAGAACTTTTATCATTGATATGGAGGCAGTGGCCTCCAGAGGTTCTGCGGGGAGGGAGAGGGAAAAATAGGTGTAATTTGGGGGCATTGTCGGGACATTGGAATTGTCCTGAATGACATTGCAATGATAGATACAGGCCATTATATATATTATCATAACTTACAAAATTGTGTGAGAGAGAGTTTAAACTATAATGTAAACTATAATTCACACTTAATGGCAATGCTTTGATATGTGTTCATCAATTGTAACAAATGTACCATACTAATGAGGGATGCTGTTAATGTGGGAAAGTATGGGAGGGGTAGGGAGTGGGGCATATGGGAATCTCCTACATTTTTATGTAATATTTATGTAATCTAAGTATCTTTAAAAAATTTTAAATCTCTTGCCAATTTTTAAAAAATTATGTTGTTTTTCCTTTTGTTTTTAAATTGACTTGTAAAAAGAATTTTTATATATCCTAGAAACCAGCTCTTTGTGAGTCATATATATTCTAAAGAAATTCTTTTATTCTGTAGCTGCCTTTTTCACCTTCTTACTAATATATTTGATGAACAGCAATTTATAATTTCAATGTAATCCAGTTTATCACTTTCTTATAAGAATATCATATAAGGTATTCTTTTAAGAATATCTTTTCCTACTGAAGGGATGAAGGCATTCTATTATATTACCCTCTAGAAGTTTATTGCTTTGCCTTTAATATTTAGATCTATAAGTCACCTGGAACTGATTTTTTAAAGTGGTCAAGGAAATTGAAATACATCAGAATTATTTGTTGAAAGCTGTTGATTCCCTAGTGCTATGTGTGCCACCTTTGACTTATCAAGGGACCATGTATGTCAAGATCTCTTTCTGTAATCTCTATTTTTCTGTTTTCTGTCCTTGCACCACTACCACACCAGAACAGAGAAGAGAGTCCATTATCTACAAAGTGCAATGTGATGAATTGTGTTTAAACAAATACCCAGATGTATTTATTGAAGCATATATAATCTTATTTATTCAATACATACATAAAGAAAGAATACAGTCCTAAGTAATTTCCCTCAGTGAAACTCTGGCATATTCATTGACTCAAAAAATATTTTTAAACCAAACTTCCAATCAATCCTGGAACAAACTCAACTTGGTTATGTGGTATTATCTTCTCTATATGTATATGGATTTGATTTACTAATATCTTGTTTAGGATTTTTTCCATCAATGCTTATGGTAATATTTGCCTATAATTTTCCTTTCCGTAATGTCATAGTCAGGTTTTGATGTCACAGTTAAGTATGTCATTAGATGAACTTGAAAGTGTTGCCTTTTTATCTGTTATCCAGAAGGTTGATGTTACATCTTCTTTAAATATTTGGGATAATGCACTGGTGATGTTATTTTTGACTTGAGTTTTTTTATGGATGGTGGATAAATCATAGAAACAGAGTACTGAGTAAAAAATAGTTATAGAAGACTGCAAAAACTGTACTATGTGTGTAAAGCTTAACAACAAGCACAGTGAAACAATACATAGTTTATGGATACAAAATATGTGATAAAACCATAGCTGTAATTTAAAAAGAAAGTATTAAAACAATCAAGATTCTGGTTACCTGGAGTAGGTGGCAAGGGAAATGGAAGGAGTACCCAGGAAAATGCAGTAGTCTAGGTATTAAATTGCTTAAGGGTTCATTTAATTATTAGCTCTACAACTTGCATGTATGTCATGTATATTTTTACAAGTAAATAAATATTAATAGTGAATGTTTACCTAATCTTAAATAGTGGAGAAGTTTTAAAAACACTAAATTCATTGATTTTTTTTTTTCATGAATTGACCAGGTTAATTATCTGGCCATCAAGTGGAATGAAACCTTTAGGTAGACATTTAATTCAGGTAGGAAAATAAAGCACATTACATTTTTCTACCCTTGAATACTTGTCTGGGATTTTCATACCTACTACAATTGCTTAATAAATGTTTAGTAAATACTTATTGAATGAATAAAGTAGTTCATAAGCCATAACATGCCGGCAAATTAGATGAACTCATGGACTTAAATAATGGTTAAATAATCCCTGAATTGCGGGGAGGTGGAGGGGCCAACACACACACGGGATTTTAATTAACAAAGGAGAAAGATGAAATCTTTTGCTGGAGGGACAGAAATTAATCTTATACAAGTGTGTAAAGGCTTTAAAATGCCTTGCAATGAGCAAAGTGAGGTCTTTGAAATATTTAGGGAGAGGAGATAGTCTGACTGTGAGAAAATTAGAATTGTAGGCATAGAAGGTTGCCTAGTGACTTATAAAGCATTTTCCTCTTGATTTAAAGATCGGCCAAATTCTAAAATGTCTAATGGAACTTGGCACAGCTTCCTAAAATTGCTAATGACAGATGATGACCATAAAAATAAGAATATAGGTATAACAGCATTAAAATAAGGGCTGAAAAATCATTTCTTCACTCACAAAATTGAGACAATTGTCAAAGATTTTTAGAGATTTTTACAAAGTATCTGAACTTTAATCATAAACTGTGTTACTTTCATCAAAGTTATGGTTCTATTGGTATGACTGTGTTGCGGCCTAACAGAAATAACCCAAACGGCACTCTTGGGAGCACGGATGAACCAAGTTTTATTACGCGCGGGCCCAGAGGAGAGTTAAATCTCAAAAAAAATCTGAGCCCCCTTTTCCAATTTTCATAAGTTTATATAGGTACACTAAGCAGGCAAATTCCTGAGTAAGCGGGCAGGTGGGGTTACAAAGGCAGAGAAGCAAGGTTAGCTTATCTTTCTAAAAGCAGAAGGCCATTAGGGAGGAAAAGAGTCATTGTCTGTACAGAGTTGTAAATTTCAGTTCAAAGGGGCAGCCTGGGGTGCTTATCTTCCTGAAGTGGATTCCAAGGAGAAAAGGGGAGGATGGAGGGGAGAGAGAGGCTAGGGACCCTGGGGAGTTTATTTTCTTGAAGCTGTGGGTTTCTGCTGAGGGCGGGGTTGGGGGGCTCCCTGCACTTCCCTTATCAACTAAGCAAAATACACAAGACCATGGGTAACTCACCAGTAGATAAGCTGCTATTATATTTCTAAATATATACATATTTCAAAACAATAATTCAAAGAATTGCTTCAAGGAGTTAAAGAGGGTTAGAGTGTAAGAAATTTCAGGATTCCAATATAAAAGTATTTTCCCTATAGGAATTTAAATAATCAAAGTGTTATAGCTGTAAGTGCAAGCTGAGAATGTCAAATTATTAGACATAACTGACAAAAGCAAACACAAACTTTCCCTTGCTTACCTTCAATTTGTGCACACGAGAGCCTCCGACTCCTCTATATTTTTGAAACTGATCTTGCAGTTTTGCTAGTAGCATTCGAAACTGCTAGGTACACACGAGGCTGCCTATTGTCTGCAGCCAGTCCCTTAACCCAAGCAGCTGTGTGCTTGTATAACTCACAGACCTTTTCCAAATGGTGAAATGCTGACAAAGTAACTGGGAAACAAATAGTTTGTAATTTAAAGTCTTCTCAAGGTGGACCCGGTATTTGAACTCATATGCTCAGGGTCTTCAATAATAGCAGTGTGGAAATTGCACTGCCATCTTCCTAATTAATCAGTCATGCTGTATCCAGTTTCTATTTTGACAATTGGCATTTCACGCCCATAGTTGAGAAAAGACCTTGGAAAAGCATGGGCATGACCTGGTACCTGCAGCCTTAGCTTTGAACAGGGCCTGAGCAACTGAGGGCAAGCCCTGACTGTATTTCACAGCCCCCTTTGCCCTAAGCTCGCCTCACCTTCTGCGACCAATTTCCTGGCCAGTCGGTTGTTGGTGTGAACTTAAGTATCCTGTTGTAATTAGAACCTTGAATTCCAGACTGACTATTCCTGCCAACCCTGTTTATTGTCCAGCATAGTAAAGATAATGCCATCCTCTGGGGCAGGTTTACTGGCATCCCATTAGCCCACTACGAAAGCCCAGCCAGGTTTCCTAAGCTTGGTTTCCTCGGCTGTGATGTAAACCCACTGCGCGTTTACATCACCTCCTGGGACTTGGGGAGCAAGGGAACAAATGTGAGCACAAAGCTTATGCTGCCTGCTGTGCCGTGAGTAATTAGATCCTTTGTCTCTCAATTAGGAGTCTCGTGTTTGTTTTCTGCCGACATCTATGAAATTGTGGCAGGCCCATAGGTGAGCTTGCAAACAGCACAAAATCATAGATCCTGCACAGTGAATGCCACCGTCCTAATCTGAAATCCTCCCGTAGTCAGTCTTTGCTTACTAGAGCCCTTTCTACTACTCTTTACCTGCAAGTTAGTAACTCTATAGAGGTCAGACTGTCCTTGATAGTAACTCTATAGAGGTGTAGAGGTCAGACTGGCCTTGTTAGTGACCCTATGGAGGTCAGACTGGCCTTGTTAGTGACCCTATAGAGGTCAGACTGGCCTTTTTAGTGATCCTGTAGAGGTCAGACTGGCCTTTTTAGTGATCCTGTAGAGGTCAGACTGTCCTTTTTAGTGATCCTGTAGAGGTCAGACTGGCCTTGTTAGTCACCCTGTGGAGGTCAGACTGGCCTGGGTCAGACTTAAATTCACCGTGCCCCAGGAATCTGTGACTTGACCAGGACCTGCCCCTGGGCAGTCTCTCCTGCCTGACCTCTCTTTCTCACTGTCTTTCTCACTGCTGGTTGTCAAGATGAAATGATGTTACATCATGCATATCCCAACCTAGTTTACATTATGGACAAAGAAAGCAGCGTGTTTTATGCCAAGATGTCCTCAAACATATGTAAATATGGATTCTCTTCTAGACCAGAAAGGAAGTGGTTTTATTTCTACTTCCCCACATTTCTTATTAGAGGAGTGACACAATGGATGCTAAAAATAGATGGTTAATAAATGAATGGATAAATATTTAAAAGCCTTAGTCCTTACCAATTAATTTTTAAGTGAGCAATAAATACTTCATCAATTAATTACCAAGTTAGTGTAGTTCTTTCTAGATTTGTTATAAAAAGCTCTTGAACCTGTAAATTCCCATGATTTATGGCTATTACTCAGTAAAGAATGGATAGGTGCTTCTTTTTCTAAGAGGTCAGTTTCCATCTTTGCTGGACAAACTTCACAGTGGCTCTGAAGCTGCAGTGAGGAGGCATTGCTTTACACAGCCTCTTCTGTGTCAGCATACTCTTCCTTCTGAGAATCTTTCACCTACTGTTTCGCCTCAACTGTTTCTCCCCTCCTAAGTAATACTAACCTTCAGTTTTAGTTTTTAGTTTTCCAGGGCTACAGTAATAAAGTACCACAAACTGGGTGGCTTAAACAACAGAAATTTTTTATCTCAGAGTCCTTGGCGAGAAGTCTGAAATCAAGGTGTCATGGGGCATGCTTCCTCTAAAGCCTGTGGGGAAGAATTTGTTCCATGACTGTCTCCTCATTTCTGGGTGTGGACTGCTGGCAAAGCAGGGTGTTCTCTGCCTCAGTTGTCACACATGCTCTCCCTTTGCCCCTCTGTGTCCACATTCCCTCTTAAGAGGACACTAGTCACATTGGATTAAAGGTCTCCCTAAACTGGCATGACCTGGTGTTAACTTGCCTAATTACATCTTTTGTGACCCTATTTCCAGATAAAGTCACATTTTGAGGTACTGGGGAGTTGGACTTCACCCTATCTTTTTTTGAAGGGGACACAATTCAATTCATAACACCATCTCATTTAGCTTAAGTAGAGAACCATATCTCAAATCCTTTCATATTCTTCAGTAGCTAGACTATAAACTTCCAATTAGCCAGAATCCTAGAGTCTCACTGGTGCATATAATTTCTGGATCTAAAGTCAGTTGCAGTCTCTGGTCCTTCTCTCAATAAATGCCCATGTTTCCTAAGTCTATTTACTAGGCATTCTGGTCACCTATGAGACTTGCAAAACTGCATCTTAAACTTTGCCATTATTTATATGACAGTACACTGATTACTAGAATTAAGAATGATCAAGTTCAATTTCCCTTAGTGAGTGCAATAGCAAAACTATCTTCCCCTCCTTCACCCTATGGATTACAACATTTCTAAACCTATTTCATTTATCCTTCCATTTTTGGCATCTCATATCTAGGAGTTTATAGTGGCACTTAAACTTTTTTCATGTAGTTTCAAACATTCTGGTTTGAAAAAACCATTTGGATCCAGCAGATTTTGTCAATGACAGCACTTGCACTATGCTGAACAAGAAATTTTTAAAAAGTACCCAAGGAAACCCAAATCATCCCACAAAAGTCTAAGAGGACTTGCAGAAAGTCTCTAAGGCAATTAGGGGAACAGAATATATGTGTTTCTGGATACCAGAATGATGCGTTCACTGGCTCTATCAGTCAGGTGGATAAAGTCACTGATAATTATAAACTCCACTCACGGGCTCATTCTTATTGAGCTTCGTAAGCATGTCTAATACTATTATACTATCCCTGTCAGCCATCCTTATTCTCTTTTTTCTTTTTCAGAATTTATCACATCAGCCACAAATATTAATGTACCTAAATTAAAACTGGCAGTGAATGCCATGATATATTTGATGTTTGAGAAATAATGAAATGTCACTTCCATTATAGAAAAATGTGGCATTTAATGGAGCTATGCAAAGTTATTTGCATTACTATTCCAGGGTAATGATGCTGCTTGCAGCCACAGCTGACAAAAATATCACTGAATGTTAATTCAGATGAACTTTAAAGGCAGCCACATGGAGAATGACCTGAAATGAAAGCTTCTGGTCTTTGCCTTGAAAAGAGCCTGACCTTAAAGCAGAGGTTTGTCCCGAACTCTCAGGCTTCAAAGATGGAAAGGTGTTTAAGGAGAGAGAGAGAGCGCGCACATGACCACAGAGCTCGCTAGTGGCTTGCTTCAAATTGGAGATGCGGTCAGGCTCTTACTGGTCAGGCCAGGTCTGTGCAACCACAGGACTGATTACGATGCTAATTAGACTAATCTGTAGAATGTATTCAAGGAAGCCTCTAGGCTTTTCTTGGAAGAATTTTTATTCTCAAATAAAGGTTTCTGAAATACCTCCTGAAGCACATGTACCAGCAGATACTTTTAAATATAAAAGGAGCAAAGGTCCCCGAGCGAGTCCTGTACCTTATCAAGTCGGACAGAAATATTTTCTTCATTGCTCAGCTCCTCCAAATTCAGAAATTTTGTTCCAAACTGGAATATAGGTGCTGTTCAGTTAAATAAAATGTAATACATACTAAAGACTACAAAAAAAAAAAAGGACTGTTTTTGCTTTTCCTCAACAAGGATTTGTTGCAGCTTTTTAACACCTGCATGTGTGAGAGTTAACTAAAAGCTGACACCTGCTCCAATTATCCTCTTTAGGCAGTTTCTACCACGTTCATTGTTCTTTTTAATTCCTATAATTGCTTTCGTGGTGTTAATACTATAATCTCATTATAAATATCTCATTTTCTATTTCAAAATTTTCCGCCCAAAAAGTTTGATAATACAGCAAAAAGGAAAATTTTTAAAATAACACTTTCAAATATTCAATAATTGACTTTCAAATATCAGATAATTCATAAAAATATAAGATCCAGATGGGCAAACAGATATTACACTTGCATCTGTAATGCCAATCATACTTGCTTCTAGCTGCTTCAGCCTCTGCTCCACAACCACACCCCAGGGCTTGTCAATGAGAAACTGCTTCAATTGAAATCTTGAAGTAAAATGTCTATATCTGTCTGATTATTATCTCCAACCCTTCCAAATTATTGGCTCACATCCTTGCATTGCAATTGATATTTCACCACATTATGACATTCAATCAATTGATTCCACTTTCCATCCATCAGTGTCTTGGCTGTGCATCCCTTTTGCTCAGCTTAGACTCCATGGTCCGTCATCAGAACCAGGCCCTTGCAAACAGTCCCCTCCCTGACTTCTGTCTGATTCTGCCATAGATACCAGGTCATACTCTAACCCTGAAGCAGCTCATTTACCTGCCTACTCTAGCCAGCATATGAGCAACAAAACATTGCTGAAGAAAAACCACACAACCAATCAGACTGGTTCTACTTTATTCATTATCACAGTCTTTCAATGCCCACTACAGCCCAGAGATAGGCTTGATTTTCCAAGTTCAAAAGTTATTCCCTACATGCTCCTTTCTTCCAAAACCTTTTTCCTTTCCCCCTCTTCCTCTCAGCTGAGACTTTGCCTATCATGATAGAATTCTATTTAAAAAAAATTTTTTTTTTTATTTTTCTAAAAGATACTTAGATTACATAAATGTTACACAAAAATTATAAGGATTCCCATATGCCCCACCTCCCACACCTCCCACAACCTCCCACATAAACATCCTTCATTAGTGTGGCACATCACCTGCAATGGATATACACATCCTGGGGCTTTGCCACTAAGGATGGACCATAGTTCACATTGTAGACCACACTCTCCCACACAGTTCTGCATGTTATATGATGATATAAAATGGCCTATATCTGTCATTGCAATGTCACTCAGGATAATTCCCAAGTCCCGAAAAAGCCCCTGTATTACAACTGCTTTTCCCTGTCCCTGTCCCCAAAGCGTCCAGTGGCCACTGCCTCCACATTAATGTTGTAATTTCTTCCATTGCTTGAATCACAATATGTCTATAA